>PVIY010031555.1:0-29814 GCA_004026745.1 Myrmecophaga tridactyla | reverse complement strand
ACTGCTGATGCCATCCCGCAGAACCAAAGGGGGGCGTGGGGGCAACCACAAGGGCCGACAGGAGCTCAGGCTTGGAGCGGTGGGGGAGGCCCAGGCTCCCCTCTCTCCCTCCTTCTCGCCCGCCCACCTCCTGCCTGTTTGTCCCGCGCCCCCACCCCCACCATCGGGACCCCCTGGGAGTCAGCGGGCAAGGGCAGAGAGCAGAGCACAGGTGGCCACGGCGGGGGCAGACATGATGGGGGCAGTTTACATGGTTGACCCTGCTGCCTGGGGGGCCACGGCCCCCGCCCCCGCTCCCAAGGGGAGTTTGGGCGCTTGTCCCCCACCTGGGGCTGAGCAGGGCCAGGCGAGACCCTACAGAGGCCTGCGGAGAGCAGGCCTGGGTATTCTGGCTCAAGCCACCGCCCTGGGGGTAGGTGACTCCCGTGGGGCTGAGCTCTGTCCCTCTGAGAAGATGGAAAGACCCCAAGGCGCCCTCTGGGGCACTGTGGTGAGGTGGGGAGCCCCTTCCCCACGCTCAGCCAGGCCTGGGCCTGCACCCCGCCCTGCCCCCCACTTCCCCGAGACTCAGAGGCCAGGATACCTGAGATGGGGACAGACCTTGCCCTGGGCCTGGGGCTCCCAGGGGACGTGGGACACTCAGCCACCCTGCGGGGGTCAAAGAGACCCAGTGTCCCCTCCCCGGCCGCTTTGCCCTTCAGTGCAGAGTACACAGATCCCACAACTGGACACGTCCCCGGGCCCATCCTGTTCTCCAGGCCTTCTGTGTCTACTACCTCGGCCACCCATGGCGCGCCGGATGCTGTCCCCACTGACCGGTGCACAGACCCAGCTCCAGGGGCCGAGGGGCCACCCTGAGGCCACCAGCGGGTCCCTGTGAAGGGTAGGCAGGCCAGCGCCTGGCTGGGGGCCTGTCCCCACTGAGCTGTGGGGGGCATCTCTCCATCAGCCTGCGGCCCCGGCCCCGGTTAGCCTGGGACCTTGTGGCAGTTCGAAGGCCCTCTGCCCCCCCCCCCGAAGTTCGGCGTCGGGTCACCACTGTCACCCGGCCCCATTCCTGCAGCCAGAGAGTCCTGGATACAACTGTGAATGTCCTGCCCGTTGTGGCTGTGCGGCTGTGAGCCTCCTGGTCCCTGCAGCCACCTCCCACCCATGCAGGAAGGTCAGGAGGGGCTGCTCGCCCCAGGAGCAGCACCTGGGGTCCCGGGCTGGGTGTGGAGCTGGTCCCCGGTCCCCTTCTCTTATAGATGGAAAGGCCCTAACAGGAACCCTTTCCAAAACCATCAGTGACGGGGGAGGGGGGCACACCCCATGTTCTAGTTTGCTAGGTGCCGGAATGCAATATACCAGAAATAGAATGGCTTTTAAAAAGAGGAATTTAATGAGTTGCTAGTTTGTAGTTCTAAGGCTGAGAAAATGTCCCAATTAAAGCAAGTCTATAGAAATGTCCAATCTAAGGCATCCAGGGAAAGATACCTTGGTTCAAGAAGGCCAATGAAGTTCAGGGTTTCCGTCTCATCTGGAAGGGCACATGGCAAATACAGTGTCATCCGCTAGCTTCTCCTGGCTTCCTGTTTCATGAAGCTCCCTGGGAGGCATTTTCCTTCTTCCGCTCCAAAGGTTTTGGCTGGTGGACTCTGCTTCTCATGGCTATGTTGTTCTGCTCTCTCTGAATCTCCCATTCTCCAAAATGTTTCCTCTTTTATAGGACTCCAGTAAACCAATCAAGACCCACCCAAATGGGTGGAGACATGTTGTCACCTAATCCAGTTTAACAACCACTCTTGACTAAATCACATCATCCAGGGAGATGATCTTATTATAGTTTCAAACATACAGTATTGAATAGGGATTATTCTACCTTCATGAAATGGGATTTTGACTAAAACATGGCTTTTCTAGGGGGCATACATCCTTTCAAACCAGCACACCCCGACTTTCTCACCTGTCCCTCACCTGCCGGGGATCTCACAGCTTTGTGGAGCTCTTCATTCCTAGTGGGAGGTAAATGTGGATTTTCCAAGTTTTGTGTCCTATACATGTTTTAAAATTTGAATATGAAAGAGTAAACATTTAAGCAAAAAGAAATCCACTGGACAAGTTTTACTGAATAACTGCTGTGTACCTGACACTTCTGTACAACCAAAGTCGTATCCCAGAAGTCTGGGCCCTTGGAGGTTGAGCTGGGCCACCCGCACAGTGCCCCCGAGCCTGCCCAGCGCTGCCTGCCCCAGCCGTCTCTGTCACCATGCACCCTCCTGGTTCTCCAGCCCCAGGGCCACACCCGCTGGGACCCTCCCCTGGAGATCCAGCCTCCGGCCTGGGGACGGGTGGGGTCTAACGCTTCCACTTCCTGCTGCCCTTGACCCAGAGGGCTCAGTGGGACTTCCCGTCCTGAGAAGCTGGTCCTCAGCCCCTCCCGGCCCTCCCTCCAGGCCTGTTCCCAGCAGGCCTTAGCCCCTTCCTGCTGGACCCCTGACAGGATGCCCCTCACTCACTGCCCTCCCGGGCACAATCTCACCTTCTCCAGGAAGCCTCCCAGGTTTAACCAGTCTTGGGCACTGAACTCTCAGGTGCAGGAGCCTTCCAGGAACAGCCGCCCCCGGGTTCTGCTGCACTTAGGAGGTGCCCACCTGGCTCACCGAACACTTTCCTTCTGGCTGGTTTGGGGTTTGGGGAGACTCCCTGGAGCTCGAGTCCCTCCCCAAATGCCCTGGAACCCTGTCGAGGAGCTGATGAATGAAGTACACAGAGTTATTTACCTTAAATCCGGTGTCCTGGAGGCTTGGAGGGCAAAGGTTCAGCCTCCAGTTGTTTTCCTGCACGTAAAAAACTTTCACTGAGCATAAGAAAGCAAATTATAAAAACGGTACGTGTTTTGAAGCCTTATATTTTCAACAACATTCTTCAATCGTCGCATATATTGACTCTTCCCTCTTAGGAAAAATGAGTTACTGAGCACATTCTGAAGATTCCTGCATCGACCCTCTCTCTCTGTTTTAAATATTATGTTTACATTATCATTGTATATACCGTCTGCATTGTGATCTAAACTATAATTTCCAAAGTCATGTAGTCCTAGGGCTATATATCAAGAGAATATAAGCTCTACACTTCTCCATGCTGAGCTATTTAAAATCAGCTTTTGGTGGTGGAATTTGTCCTGCCGTATTTTTAGGACAGGCTCCAGGGTGCCGAAGCCTGTGATTTCCCTGCACACTCCCTGCCCCTGCCTGCTGCTGACCTACTTCCCCCGCAGCAGGGTAGGTGGTGGAAGCTCTTGGGGGGGGGCCCTTCCTCTGGTGGCCTGGCCCCTCTGTCCTTCAGGAATGGGTGATGTTCTGGAGGGGTCTGAGCCCAGGCTGATGCCCCCCTTCCCCATACACGTGACTTGATTCTTCTACTCTGGGGACACCGCTCTAGTTAGTGGGTTGACCAGATAACCATGATTCTTGTTCAGACTTGAAAACATGGTGTCTTTGGAACATTGGCTGCGGTACCTTCTGACACTAATCACCTGGACTTAGGTCAAAGTCTTCAGGTTATGGGCACAGTCCTGCCCTCCTTTCATACAGCAGCTGCAGATGGGGAGATTTCTAGGGCTGTCCTCATTTCTGACCATTTGCAAGTTCAAGGGGTTCCATTACTCTCTCAAGTCAATAATTCAATAGAATGACTTACAGAATTCAGGAAAGCACTATAGTTATGTGACCGTTTGAATCTATTATGTACCCCCAGAAAAGCTATGTTTTAATCCTGACCCAGTCTTGTAAGGGCAGCCGTTTCTTTTAATCCTAATTCGATACTGTAGGTTGGAAACTTTTGATTATATTATCTCCACAGAGATGTGGTGTGTCCAATTGTGGGTGTGACCTTTTGATTAGATGGAGATGTGACTCCACCCACTTCAGGTGGGTCTTGATTCGTTTACTGGAATTCTTTAAAAGAGGAAACATTTTGGAGAGGGTTAGAGCGGACAGAGAGAGGATGTTTGGAGATGCTTGGAGACCAGCAGACGTCACCATGTGCCTTCATATAAGATGCTAAGCAAGCTAGAACTGGAGAGAGCTAAGGGAAGCCAAGAGATGAAAGCCAGCCCCAAAGAAGTAAAGTGAGGAATCCCTACAGGAGCAGAGACTGAAAGCAACAGAGCCCAGGAGCAAGGGACCAGCAGATGCCAGCCCGTGGCTTCCCAGCTGATAGGTGTTCCTGACCCATCGACCTTCCTTGAATTAAGGTATTTTTCCCTGGATACCTCAGTTTTGGACATTTTTTATAGGCGTAGAACTGTAAAGTTGTAACTTATTAAATTCCCTTTTTAAAAGCCTTTCCATTTCTGGGATATTGCATTCCGGCAGCTTAACAAACTAATACAGCTTACTATAACAAAAAGGATATAAAGAAGGAGCCAAAAGAAGAGACATGTAGGGTGGGGTCTGCAAAGGTCCCTAACACAAAGCCTAGTGTCCTCTCCCTGTGGAGTCATCCTGGCACACGGACTTGCAGCAATACCTACAGTGGATGTGGGTCTGTCTTCTTTCACTTAGCACAGTGTTTTCAAGGTCCTTCCATGTAGTAGAAGGTATCAGAACTTCACTCCTTTTTATGGCTGAATAACTTTCCACTGTAGGGATGGACCACATTATGTTTGCCCATTCAACTATTGATGGATGCTTGGTCACTTCTTATTTGCTTCACTGTTCTGGATCATTGTAAAAGCCCTATGGCTAAATCTGTCTCACCTCAGGATAAGGCCAAAAGCTAAAGTCTCCTCAGTCTCTAATCAGTGACGACAACCAGGAATGTTTTTCCAGCAATCGATTGGTAATCTAAAACTTCTTTACGAGACAAATATTTACCTACTATATTTCCCAGCCATGAATGACGTGTGCCTCATCTGCTCACTTGCACACCAACAATGGTCTGGCTTAAATTTCAAGCTATTAAAAAAAAAAGAAGAAGAAGAAGACAAGCTATATTTATCCCAGGATTGAAACCAAATGCCTTAGGAATGAGAGCCCTGTCATGGGTATACCTGGTCTGAGTTGAAGGAGTATTTGTAACCTGATCCTGGAGACACTACTGGAACACACCCCGCCTCTTCACCAGGGCTTTTCCCACACTTAAAATACCCGGACTGAAAATCCACATAATGGCACACAGAATGAGGTCAGGATCAATCCAAAATAGATCACTGACATTTACAAATACTGTTTAAACAATCAGTGATTTCAGTGAAAGAAGCTGTGAAAATACACAGAGAACGCACATCTAGAACCAAGTAACAAAAGATATTTTCATTTTCATTTTTGGTATAAAAAGTGAAATTATTTTTTTAAGTGAAATTATGTGGGAAAAAATGACACGATGCATGTGTAAACAATTTTGAGGGGGCAATTTTGCTCTATCTGCCATTTTCTTGCTTAGGACTTCTTTTTTAAATTGAGAGTCTGCATGCATACCATACAATTCACCATTTTAAAGTCTTCAATTAGGTGCGTTTTGGTAATATCCATGACATTCTGCAACTATCATCACTAATTCCAGAACGTTTTTATCACAGGAAGAAACCCTGTACCATTTTAGCAGCCCCTCCTCCCCCACCCGCCCCCCGCAGCCCCTGGCAACCGCTAATCTGCTGGCTCTGGATATTTCATATAAGTGGAATCATATCATATATAGCCTTTTGTGTCTGAATTCTTTCACTTCATGTTTTCATTACGCATGGGTCAGTATTTCATTCATTTTCGTGGCTGAATAGTATTCCATCGTAGGGACGGACCACATTTTGTTCTTCCATTCGTCAGTCGATGCACATTTGGGTCCCTTCATATTTGTTTCACTGTTAGAAATAATTCAAAAAATCCTGTCATAAATCCGTGTCACATTAGGCCTAAGGAGTGGAACTGCGTGGGAGCAAGAGGGCAAACCGGCTGGGAGATGAGCTCTTCCACACACGGCAGCGAACTGGATCCCGCCCCACGCTGATGTCTTATAAATAATGAGAAACCGCAGCGAAAAAAGACAAAACCCAGCCTCACCCCGCGCATGCGGCTTCCGCGCTTCCTCCTCGGTCAGCGCGGGGAACGCGTGCCGGGACCCCCCAGGCTCCCCACCCGCGGAGACCCTGGCCGCTTGATGCTCCCGGGGACCGCCCCGGGCCGCACGCCGCCACCCTGAGCCCGCTCGGGACAGGGACGGAGTCGCCTCCTCCGCAGGCAGCAAGGCTCACCCCGCCGGGGACCCGCGGCCGCCTTCCTGCCCGCCCCGCGCGCCCCGCCCCGCCCCGCCCCGACTGCCCCGCCCCCTCGCGAGCCTGGCCCCGCCCCTCCACGCCGATTGGCCGAGCCACCAGTCCGGCTTCGCGCGGGGAAGAGCGGGAGCTGCGGAGCGCGCCTGGGGAAGCACCCTGGCCGTGCTGCGCATGCTTGCGGCGTGGCCCCAGCTGAGGTGACAGCCAAGGCGCCGGGCCGGTGCCCGGTGAGGACGGGCCCCAGCGGGTCGGGGACGGTCCCGGGCCCCGCGGCGTGGACGCGCCCCTGGCCGGGCCCTCTCGGGGGTCCCTCAGGGCGGCTGGTGCTGGGTGGGGGGCTCCCGGCTCTGCCTCCCGGTCCTCGGGCCGCCACCCCGGCCTTCACCCGCGACTCGCCTCCTTCCTCCCCCGGCCCACCGACTCCTCGGACGAGTCCCGACACCCCCACACCGGGAGCCCCTCGTGGGCCCGCCTCTCCCGCCGCGCCCCTCCCACCTCCGTGACCCCGGAGGTCCCGGCCCGGGTTGGCAGCGAGTCGGAGACGGGAGGTAATTGGGGCGGGGCGACCCTGGGCGGCGGAGGGGAGCGGGGAGGGGGGCGGGCCCGTGGCGGTGCAGCCGAGACGGAGTTTGCCGCCAGGTTACCAGGCGGGGGAGCAGGAAAAGTCACCCCGAGACGGAGCCGCCGCGACTAGGGGAAAGGAGGCGCCAACATGTTCATTCCCGCTTGGGAGAAGCTCTGCCCTGAGTACCGGAGGAGCCGTGCTTCACTTTTGGGGGGCCACTGCTGCTTTGAAAATCTTCCGGCAAGGATGCCCAGGGAGGCCCGGAACAGTGACCGCCAGGGTCACCCCAGATCTTTCACAAACAAGGACATCCCCCTTTCCCTGTCCTTTGTTCAAAACTCCTGCTAAATCTGCCACTTTTTCTATTTCACGGACGAAACCCGCCCTCGGGGAACGTAAGGGATTTGCTGGTTGGTGGTGTTGCTGGGTGAAGGTACTTCTGTTGATCCACCAGCAGCTCCCAAGCAAGGTTCCTGGCTTTTAGAACCTCATCAATAAGGGATTCACCTTATATTAGTTTTGTGTTGCTGCTGTGACAAGAATTTAGCTGCTCAAAAGGACACAAATTCATTATCTTAAAGTTCTGGAGTCCAAAGTCTGACATAGGTGTCACTGCCCTAAAACCAAAGTGCGTTCCTTCTGGAGGCTCTAGGAGAGGAAACGCTTCCTTTCCTAGTTTCTGGGGGTCGCCCACATTCCTTGGCTCCTGGTTCCCTTCTTCCATCTTCAAATCCGGCTTCCATGATCACATCTCTTTCTCTGACTCTTCCTTCTCTCTCTTGAACTTTTAAGGATGCATGTGATAATGGTTGGGCCTCCTGGATAACCCAGGGAATTCTCCTGGTTAGTAACCCTCATTCCATCAGTAACCATATTCCCTTTCCCATGTAAAGTGGCATATCCCAGGGTGCAGGGATTAAGACATGGACGTCTTCAGGGGGCTACTCTACCTCCCCCAGATCTGAGAGGCTCTTGCCAGTTCTCAACATCATGTGACTCTTGGGTTCACTCAAAGTCCCCTTTGCACTTCTGAGTCTCCTTTGTGGTAACGAACAACATGGAAGCTGCTTAGGGTAACTGGGTGACTGGAAAGTTGTAGTTATAGCAAACCACCAGATTGGGGAGAGGGTACATAGTGAGTGAAGTAAGGTAACTGTTAAAAGCCCCCTCGATCTTTTTAATTGATTTGGTCTTTCCTTTTTAAAGTCTGTACATTCAGTGAAAATTAATTAAATTAAAATTTAATTTTTCAAGATATATACATAGGGTCCAATTACCTTACAACAGCCGCCTCTCAACCCTTCCTTTTACACTTAAAAAATAAATTGCTAGAAGGTTAGGGATGAAACCAGGAAAGAGACTGACCCAGCCTGAAATTACTTGGGACATGTCCACCCTTGTTCATGGAGTAGCTGAAGAACTGTTCAGACAATGAACTAGAAACTGCAAAAGACTCAGAGGGCTTGGCATTATCGGTGTCTCTCAAAGTATCAGAGTCAAGTGAGGACTGGCTAAAATGTGGATTCCTGGGTCCCTCTCCACGCTCTCAGAGCCAGAAGTTTGGAGGTAGAGTAAACCAGGATTGTGCATTTTTGACAAGTACCCGGATGATTCTTATGTATGCTGGAGTTGGAGAACCACTAAAGACTTCATTTGCTTTTTCCTTAATATATAACAGTGTCATAGTTTGGAGCCATATACCCCAGAAGAACGTGTTCTTAAAGTTTAATCTATTCCTGTGGGTATGGACCAATTGTAAATAAGATCTCATCATGATGTTCTTTCAGTTAAGGTGTGGCCCAAATGAATGAGATGGGACTTTAATTTAGATTACTAGAGTCCTTTATAAGCAGAGGAAAAGCCAGACAAAAAAGCCACAGAGGGAGCAGCCAGAAGCTGGAAGTCAACGGAACCTGGAAGAGAAGGAAGAGGCCAGAGAAGGCCACTGTGTGCACCTCCATGTTTCCCGAACCCAGGATCAAGGATCACCAGCACCCAGCTCTAGAACACCTGTCTCCGGGTCTGGTGACACCCTGATTTGGACTTCTGTCTTCCAAACCATGAGCCAGTAAATTCTCTTGTTGATGCCAACCTCGTGCATGGTATTTGCTTTAGCAACAAGGCAACTAAAACGAACATTTTTTTATTGAGATATAATTCACTACCATGCAATTCATCCCTTAAAGTGTACTGTTCAGTGGGTGTCAGTATACTCATGCAACCATAACCACAGTCAGTTTTAGAACATTTTGTCACCCCAGAAAGAAACTTTGAACCCATTAGCAGTCACTTGCCATTTCCCCTCAACTCTTCTTCTACCCTAGATAACCACTAACCAACCTCTTCTCTCTATAGATATGCTTATTCTGGACATGTCGTATAAATGGAATAATACGAAATGAGGTCTTTTGTGACTGGTTCCCTTCTTTCACTTAGCATAATAATTTCAAGGTTCATCCATGTAGTAGCATGAATATATTTCTATTTATTTCATTGCCAAATAGTATTCCATGGTATGGATATAGCACATTTTGTTTATCCATCCATATACTGACACATTTGGGTTGTTTCCACTTTTTGGCTATTATGAATAATGCTGCTATGAACACTTGTATACAAGTTTTTATGTGCACAACTGTTTTCCTTTCTCTTGGGCATATACTTAGGAGTGGAATTGCTGAGTCATATGATAACTATGTTTAACCGTTTGAGGAACCACCACAAACTGTTTCCAGAGTTGCTGTTCATTTTGTTCCCGCCAGCAGTGTGTGATACTTCCACTTTCTCTTTGCTGGATATAGAATTCTTATGTGACAGATTTTTTCTTTGAGGACTTTGAGCACTTCAAATCTTACTGCCTTCTGGCCTCCATCATTTCTGCTGAGAAGTCAACTATTCTTCTTAATGGGATTCTTTATTAGTGATGAATCATTTTTCATTTGCTCCTTTCAGGATTTTCTCCTTGTCTTTGATTTCCAGCATTTTTACCATGATGTGTCTGTTTGTAAGTCTCTGTGTGTGTGTCCTCCTTGAAGTTTGTTGTGATCTCCTGGATTATTGTTGTTTTTTTATATAAATAAATGTGGAAAATTTTCAGCCATTATTGCTATAAATCCTTTTTGATCTTTCTCCTTTCCTTCTGGTACTCCCAGTATATGTATGTTGATGCACTTAATGTTATTCCACATTTTGGTAAGGCCCTGTTAACTTTTTTTTTTTCAACCTGTCTTCTCTCTGTTCTTGAGCTTGTATAGTCTCTATTGATCTATCTTCAAATTCACCAGTTCTTTCTCTGGTAGTTTACATCTACTGCTGAGCCCCTCTAGTGAATTTTTAATTTCAATTATTGTACTTTTTAATTCCAGAATTTCCATTTGGTTCTTTTTAAAAATTCCTATCTCTTTATTGATGTTCTTTATTTGATGCAGCATTTTCATTAAATAATTTATTTCTTTAACCATGGTTTCCTTTAGTTCTGTGAGCATATTTAGAATGGCTACTTTTAATCTTTTTAATGGCTGTTTTTAAACCCTGCATCTGGTCCCTCTCACAGCCAGTTTCTCCTGCCTGCTTTTTCCCCCCTGTGTATGGGTCCTAAAGACTGTTTCTTTGCAAATCTAGTATTTTGTTGTGTTGTTGAAAACTGGACGTTTTAGATAACATATAGTAGCAACTCTGGATACAGTCTTCCCCCTTTAGAGCTTATTATTATTATTTGCTTGTTCATTTGTTTAGTGACTGGCTGGACTATTTTAGTGAAGTCTGTTTCTCCTCCACCTTGTGAAGCCCCTGATGCTGCTCTTCTGGGAGGCTCAGCTCTGGGTACCCTGGTCCTCTTGGGAGGACGGTGGTCCTGGGAGGCTCCCTGCCACACCCAGCTGTTAAACTCCACAGATTGCCTGCTGATTGCTCTATTGTTTACACAATACTCTGGGGACATACATTTCCCCACAAACCAGTCTAATCAGATTGTGGCGCCTTCCTGGGATAGTATCTGAAGTCAGTGTTTGATATTTGTTCTGAGGCTAGGAAGGTTCCTCCAAGCTGTCTTACTTCCCAGACTCTCTGACAGACGGACTGGCCTACATGCATCTCCTCCCAGATCCCTTCCCCACAGTCTCCACTGTTTTTGAGAGCACTCAGGTTTAAACTTTTCTAGGCACTGTTGCAAATGAAGTCACTTCCTCTGGGAAGAGATTAGGAGCCTAAGGCTTGTTTTCCCACTAGACATGATGTCTGAGCCTGGGTTCTGGAGCTGGGAATGGGGCAATGGCAAGCTTCTTTCTGAGTGACACCCCCACTCTAGGAGCTGAGCCTTCGGTGGAGAGAGTAGGAAGTAGCCTGAGGTCCCTATGGTGTAGCTTCTCCTGGTATGGAACCACTGCCTCCAGAGCCCAGGAAAATATCAGAGCCCCAGTATTATCATTCCTCCCCCCCACACACACACACAAGATAGAGCCTCTGTTCCATGAGTGGATTTGGGAGGGAAAGAGAGCCCCCACTGCTTTTTTTTTATTATTAATTTTTAAATTAAAAAAATATATATATAGCAACAAACACAAACATTCTTATGATCATTCTGTTCTACATATAAATAATCAGTAATCCACAATATCGTGACATAGTTGCATATTCATCATCATGACCATTTCTTAGAACATTTGCATTAATTCAGAAAAAGAAATAAAAAGACAAAAGAAAAAAATTCATACATACCATACCCCTTATCCTTTCATTGATCTCTAGCATTTCAATTTAAATTTATTTTAATATTTGTTCCCCCTATTATTTATTTTCATTTATTTTTATTCCATATGTTTTACTCGTCTGTTGATAAGGTAGATAAAAGGAACATCAGACACAAGTTTTCACACGCACACAGTCACATTGTGAAAGCTATATCATTACACAATCATCTTCAAGAAACATGGCTACTGGAACACAGCTCTACATTTTCAGCCAGTTCCCTCCAGCCTCTCCATTACATCTTTTTTTTTTTTTTTCGTGGGCAGGCACCGGGAATCGAACCCGGGTCCTCGGGCATGGCAGGCAAGCATTCTTACCTGCTGAGCGACCGTGGCCCGCCCTCTCCATTACATCTTGAATAACAAGGTGATATCTACTTCATCTATAAGAATAACCTCCAGGATAACCTCTCAACTCTGTTTGGAATCTCTCAGCCATTCACATTTTATTTTGTCTCATTTCTCTCTTCCCCCTTTTGGTCGAGAAGGTTTTCTCAATCCCTTGATGCTGAGTCTCAGCTCATTCTAGGATCTCTGTCCTACGTTGCCAGGAAGGTCCACACCCCTGGGAGTCATGTCCCTTGTAGACAGGGGGAGGGCAGTGAGTTTGTTTATTGTGTTGGCTGGAGATGGAACTGTTTTCTTAATTTTGTTTTTGGATTGCTCATTGCAAGTGTATGGAAATACGATTGATTTTTGTTTACTGCTCTTGTACTCCACAACCTTGCTGAACTTATTTATAACTTATTATTATTAGTTTTTTTGAGAGGATCCTGTAGGATTTTCTGTATACTGAATCTCATCATCTGCAAATAGAGACAGTTTTATTTCTTTCTTTCCAATCTAGATGCCTTTTATTTCTTTTTCTTGGCTTCCAGGCTAGAGTCTCCAGTACAGTGGTGAGGAGCAGTGGAGTGGACCTCCATGTCTCCTTCCTGATATTAAGGTGAAAGCATTCAGCTTCAACCTTTTACCATTAAGTGTGATGTTAGCCATGGGGTTTTCCGAGATGCTTTTTATCAGGTTGAGGAAGTTCCCTTCCACTCCTAATGTTGAGTGTTTTTTAGTCTCTGATTTTTGAGAACAGCTTTGTGCTTCAGTGTCCACTGAATTACGTTCCATAAAGGAGAGCTCAGTATTTCACTGGGATCTGTGCAGCTAAATTCCTACAAGAAATGATCAGAGCTAGGTACTGGGCTGTTCAACCCAGTAATATGAAGACAGCCCTAGAAAAGATGTCTTAAAAAGGTTTCTCTGTTAAAAATTCCCTCTTCTTGTCAATGGCTGAGAGATTCCAAACAGAGTTGAGAGGTTATCCTGGAGGTTATTCTTACGCATTAAGTAGATATCACCTTGTTAGTCAAGATGTAGTGGAGAGGCTGGAAGGAACTGCCTGAAAATGTAGAGCTGTGTTCCAGTAGCCATGTTTCTTGATGATTATTGTATAATGATATAGCTTTCACAATGTGACTGTGTGATTGTGAAAACCTTGTGTCTGATGCTCCTTTTATCTACCTTATCAACAGACGAGTAGAACATACGGAATAAAAATAAATAATAGGGGGAACAAACATTAAAATAAATTTAGTTTGAGGGTGGGCCCCGGTGGCTCAGCAGGCAGGAATGCTTACCTGCAATGCCAGAGGACCCGGGTTCGATTCCTGGTGCCTGCCCATGTAAAAAACAAAAAACAAACAAAAAAAACCCAGGAAATACAATAAATTTAGTTTGAAATGCTAGTGATCAATGAAAGCAAAGGGTATGGTATGTATAATCTTTTTTTTTCTGTTTTCATTTTATTTCTTTTTCTGTTGTCTTTTTATTTCTTTTTCTGAACTGATGCAGATGTTCTGAGAGATGATGAATATGCAGCTATGTGATGATATTGTGAATTGCTGATTATATATGTAGAACCGAATGATCATATGTTAATGTTTATGTTCGTTTGTTGTTAAGTTTTTTCTTTTTTTAATTAATTTAAAAATTTCCCTCTTCTGCTCAAAGGAAACTTTGTTGAATTAAAATTCCTTTTAACAATATGAGTAGCCCCTAAAAGAATTAAGCTCTGTACTATAATCATGTGTGCGTCCAGTTATGTGATTGCTTTTTACTTAGCTAAAATTGACAACTCAAAGTTGAGAATTGTGATTGGGGGTGTGGGAGAGTGGATGGAACACTGGTTATTTGCATAGAGAGTAGAGCTGGCATGAGGGACCAAAGACTGCCTCAAAGTGTGAAAAGTCTTAAATACAAAACAAAAGAGAGCAATGGTCTCCCTCTAGTTTGGATTTGAGTGTGCAATGGTGACAGCCCAAGTTTATATGACTATATCTTCTCATCTCTGCCCCGGAAGAGGAGATCCTCTGGTGATAGCCATTTCTCTGCAGATTCTGAGCGCATCTGATTGTGGGATGGCAGAATTTAAACTGGGGCTATCCTGTAAGAATTCAAACATGAATATCACAGAGCCCACAGTAGACCTCGTTGTGGGCTGGGAGTGTCACGAGGGAAATAAGCTGTGAGCCTTCCTGTGTTGCATAATGGGGCATCCACCCCTGTACCTTCAGCACATGCCATCATGGTCTGGGTGCGACCGTTTTGGGGTGGAAAAGAGCTGCAAGCTTGTGTTGATGTGCCTTCCTGCTGCATGGTACAGAAATGACCTTTACATGCAGTTACCCAGGGTGGAAATATAAAGTAAGTCCAAGTCTTTTTTCTAGATTAAAAATTTTGGTAACAGTGACTTAGTTAAAAATGTTTTATATATTTTTTCTGTGATTAAACTTTTCCTTTGCAGCATGTGGCTCAGAGGAATGTCATTCCTCCCATGTGTCCGCCTCTCCCTGTCTGCCTGTCCCCTCCACCCATCCCCACCTACTTTGATAACCCTCTCACTGGGTTCTGCTTGCTCCTTCCTGTGTTCATTTTACAAACACAGGTAGACATAGGTATATATCTATGTTTATTTATTTTTAATTTTTTTTTTTTTTTGGTTTTTCATTAAGTTTTATTCTGCTCTGTGAGGCAAGTACTAAGACTTGTTAGTGCTGATTTAGGCTGGTTTAGAAATGCAAACATGTTTTTTTTGAATGGTGTTTTTTTTTTTTAATGTATTTTGTATCATCAAAGCAAAACAAACATGAACATTCTTAACATACAAACGTTCTGTGTATGGTGTACAATCAGTGGCTCACAGTGTCATCACATAGTAGTATATTCATCACCATGATCATTTTTTAGAACATTTGTATCACTCCAGAAAAAGAATTAAAAAGAAAAAGCTCACACATACTATGCCCCTTACCCCTCCCTCTCACTGACCACTAATATTTCCATCTACTCAATAGATTTTAACCTTTGTTGCCCCTATTTTTTTTCTATACCCTCTACCACTCCATTTCATCATTCACTTGTATCTACTCAATTTATTTTAACCTTTGTTCCCCATATTATTTATTTATTTTTAATCCATATTTTTTACTCATCTGTCAGTATCATAGATAAAAGGAGCATCAGACATAAGGTTTTCACAATCACACAGTCACACTGTGAAAGCTATATCATTATACATTCATCTTCGAGAAACATGGCTACTGGAACACAGCTCTACAGTTTCAGGCACTTCCCTCTAGCCTCTCGAATACACCTTAAACTAAAAAGGGGATATCTATAAAATGCATAAGAATAACCTCCAGGATAACTTGTTGACTCTGTTTGGAACCTCTCAGCCATTGACACTTTATTTTGTCTCATTTCTCTCTTCCCCCTTTTGGTTGAGAAGATTTTCTCAATCCCTTGGTGCTGAGTCCCAGCTCATTCTAGGATTTCTGTCCCGCATTGCCAGGGAGGTTTACACTCCTGGGAGCGAAGTCCCATGTAGAGAGGGGGAGGAAGGTGAGTTTGCTTTTCGTTTTGGCTGAGAGAGGTATATTTCTTAATTTCCCTTTTTTCTTAAACAAAGGTGGCATACCATAAATACTCTTCTTCATGCTGCATTTTTCACTTAGCGAAATATCGGGGAATCACTCCATCTCAGTTCGTGAAGCTCACCGACATCCTTTTTGACTGCTGTGAGGTACTCCATTCAATGGGTGCACCGTGGATTATTATTTACTCGTTTATTTATTAGCATTTATATTGTTTCCAGTAATTTGCAGTTACAGCTGGTGCTGCAGTGAAGATCTGAGTGCACATGTATTTTTATATTATTGAAGATGTTTCGTCAGGATAAATTCCTGGAAGTGGGAATGCTGGGTCAAAAGGTACACACGTGGAGTTTTGTTAGGTGTTGCCCATTTCTCAAATTCCTCTCCAAAAGGCTTCTACCAATTCGTTTATGCCTTCAAACTTTTTTGGCTGAAACTCAATGAGAAATAGCACATACACAAAGGCTTGAAACAAAAGTTACACGAAAACAATAACCAAACTCTATCCAATGTAGTATACTCCGTTTCTGATCCATTTTTTAAATGCTTGACTCAGCCCATCCTGTTGGATCCATGACTCTCCAGAGGCTCAAAATCTGCACTTGACAAAGACTGCTTGAAAGCAGTGCGGGCCGTGAGCTGAGGCTCAGAGATTGGGCTTCGTGTTATGAGTACAGGCTCTGTTATTTGTTGGCAGGGCCTCTTGGTCTCACCCACTTTGGTCTGGGAATAACTGTAGTATCTGACACGTAGGCCCCTAGTGGACTGAAACAAATAATACCTGGAAAGCCCTTAGTAGAGCGTCTGGCACATGCTTAACGCTTAGTAAATGTTAACTGCTCTAATTACAGCCTTTTGATGTCTTGAAGAACACATCAGTTGGAGTGCCTCTGAGAAATAAAAACCCTCCAGTAGGTCTTCCCAAACTTTCCCTGCACCTAAGTTGCTGGTGTCTTGCAAAGGCGCAGATTCCCAGGCTAGAGGTAGGGACGAAGCCTAAGTTCTGCATTTCTAACAAGCTCTCCAGCCAGACTTTGAGGAGCAGGCCCTGTACAGGTTGAAAACAAGGAGTTGGATCAAGGGAAGTAGTGACAGGTGATAGGAGAGCTGAGATGCCAAACCAGGAACTGTGCAGCACCCCAAGACCAGGGAGGAGATACCTGAGTCTGGTGTGGGGCAGAGGCTTCCAAGGGCTAGGTCCTGTGCGCATACCAATCGGCTAGAAACAAGAGAGTTGGAGAGGAAGGAAACACCTGGGTTTCCACTCCTCTCCGCACTCTAGCCTCCCCAGGAACTCCACTGGCCAAACCCCTGAAAGCTGCTAGGAAGGGAGGCTGGTAAGCCAGCCTGTGGCCGAGCAGAAAGGGAGGGGCAAAGGGGTGGGGCACCGCTTCTCGTGGGAGTGTCCTGTGCATCTTGCCCCCCCCCCATAGGCAGGCACCGGAAATCGAATCCAGGTCTCTGGCATGGCAGGCGAGAACTCTGCCTGCTGAGCCACTGTGGCCCGCCCTTGGTAATAGTAATAGTTTTTAGTCTGAGACTTGCAGTGAGGAATATTTATATCAGCTTATGTTTTCATTTTTGTTTTTGATTATGGTGAAATATATAACATAAAATTTTCCTCTTTAACCATTTTTAGAGGCACAATTCAGTGGCATTAATTAAATTCACCATGTTGGGCAATGACCACCACCTGTTTCCAAAGGGTTTTCATCACCCCAAACAGAAACTCTTTACCCATTGAGCAATAACTCCCCATTTCCCCTTCCCTTGGCCCATGGTAACCTCTAATCTGCTTTCTGTCTCTATGGATTTGCCTATTCTAGGTATTTCATATAAGTGGAATCATGCAGGATTGTCTTTTAGAGTCTGCCCTATTTCATGTGGCATAATGCTTTCAAAGTTCATTGTGTAGTACCTCAGCTTATGTTTTGCAGCTTGGATTAAATTTCTCAGGAATGGCACACATTCAAAACCAAACCAAACCAAATTTCCCTAATCGTGGGTACACCTAAGGGCTTGAATTTACTGAGTCAGATCTTTACTGCAAATCGGAAGGGAGTTGGCTCTGGGACATTTGCACCTGACCAGGTGTCCGAATTGTGTTTTCTGCCACTCTCCCTGCGGGTGGTGGAGGGATGTGCTGCAGGTAGGGCTGGAGTGTGCCAGGAAGGAAGCAGTTTCCATTCCGCAGAATTGTGTGGGGCGGGGGCAGGGTTCATAAAGAAATGCACAAATGTTCACCTGTTTTCCGAATACCAGGCATTTGTTGGGTGCCTTTTTACTCATCTACACAAAGCCTCTGTTAATTAGGTGACATTAGCCCCCTTTGTTTACGGAGAGGGGAAAAGAAGAGCAAGATATTAAGACGTGAATAGGTGGTCATTGCAAAAGCTTGAACACCACTTTCTGACCTAAAAAATGTTCCTTGCATTCCCATTGCCCCAGAATGCTCTTCTCCGAGTAGAAATGGGCACTTTGCGTTGAAAGGGCATCACATCTACATAGCTGCCTATAAACTGTATAATTAGCTAGAAACTTCACCTATTTAGAAGCTACAAGAAACCATTTGCGGCCTGTGGCCTTTAATCCATTTGTGGCCTGTGACCTTCCTGGAGGGCCCAAAGCCCACCTCAATACCTCTTGCCCACATGCACGCCTCTTCTCACCTCCGTCTTCTGGGCGGAGCGCTCCTCTCTCTCTCAGCGCCCTCTAGAAAATATCGTGGGTTTTATGAGCAGCAGTAACTTTTTTTTTTGGCCTGAGCAAGCTGCAGGACTCGAACCCGGGTCTCCAGCTCAGCAGGCAAGAATTCTTGCCACTGAGCCATCATTGCACTACCCAGTAGTAACTTTTTAAGTTTAAAAAAATCATTTAAACAGTGAGGGAACAATTACAGAAATTTTTGTGATATGAAAAATTAGTTGTTAAACACTGATTCCTGAAATTCGGTCTTCAGAAAAGCAGTGTGCCTTGTGTTTTCCCAGGACACATGAAAATGATCCACAGAACAGTCCCCACCAGGCGACCTTTGTCGAGGCTATGGTGCACAAGCTTTGACGTGTATGCTTAAAATTCATTTTTTATTCTTTCTTAAACTTTCTTTTAGAGAAAAAATAAATTAAAGGACTAACTAAAAAACACACAACACACCCTCAGAAAGGCATACCACAAAACACAACATTGCCTGATAATGAAAGTTGTATTTAACCCAGCTAAAGCTGGGTTTTTCTGTGATAAAATAGCTGAAATGTCAACTCAAATGAATGTTTCTGAATACTTACATTAATATATATTTTTTTAAATTATGGAATGGTTTTAGATTTATAGAAAAGTTGCAAAGACAGTAAACCATCACCCAGATTCCTCTAATGCTAACGATGATATATTTGTCAAAATCAAGAAACTTTCATTTGTACCGTACTATTAACTAAACTGCAGATTTTGTTTGGATTTCCCCAGTGTTTTCACTAACGTCTTTTCTCTGACCCAGGACCCCACCCCCACCCCGTTGCATTTAATTGTCTGATTTCTTAGTCGCCTCCCCTCTGTGACAGTTTCTCACTGTCCTTTTTTTGGTGACCTAGTCAGGTTTGAGGTGTTTTGTAGATTGTCCCTCTATTGGGGTTTTTCTCATGTTTTCTTATGATGGGCCTAGAGTGATGGGTTTAGAGGAAGACCCCAGAGGTGAGTGGCCCTTACCTTTGCATCCTGTTGTCACCCTCAGGGCAGATGCTGTGGCCCCCCCACAGCATGGCCAAGTGAGCATGTACCAGAACCTCGAAGTTCATATCCTTCCTTTTCCCTGCTCTCTTCCTTTGGGAGCCAGGCACAGGCAGGCATGGGGAGGGGCTGAAGCGCCACCTCCTGGGGTGGGGGGGGAGCATGTACCTCGACTGTGTGTGATTCTTCTGGAAGGAAGACTCGTTGCTCCTTCCATTTGTTTCTTCAGTCATTTCTTCTGTGTGGATTTAATGGATTTTTATTTTATTCCTTGGGCTATAATCCTGACTATTTCCTTTGCGGGCATGAGTTCAGCTCCACATGTGAGTTTTCTTTGGGAATGGCATTTCTGCTGCCCAGGGACAGAGGACAGCGCATTGGCTCTGAAATGCTCTGAGCAGCCAGGACAGGGCTGTCCCGGACAGCTGGGCCATCCTGGCCCCTCGCTTATGCCCCCAGGGCCTCCTTCTTCCCTGGGGAGGATGGTGGCTCTTGGGTTATGTTGGTGGACAGAAGGGCTGATAGCAGAGGATTTTGTTCCTGGCATCGGGCACCAGCTCACCTGGCTCGGGTCCTGGGTCGGGGACTGAGCACGTGGCTGTGGGGTGGTCACTGTCCCCATGAGTCAGGGCAGGCAGGTAGAGGGGCGGTCGGGGGTTCTCCCTTTCCCTTCTGCCCACAAGGTCTCTGGGTTGCTCAACTTCCGTTGTTTCTGTAAGTCTGAAACCAAGACATTAATATATTTCATTTTATTCATATCTTTATTCAAGTTGTTTATATTAATCTTTGTTTTCTTGTATGATATGATGTTGCATGGGAATGAGGATCCTTTTTTATTGAGTGATGGACTGACAGAAAAATTTACTGTGTGAGTAAATGTATCATATTTTACATGTTTAATATTTTCCCACTGTAAAATTAGGTCATGCAAAAAAATTAGCTCATGTATGTTACAGCAATTTTGAGAAAATTAGCAAAAAATTAAGCCACTTGTTCCCAGTACTGTTAACATTTTGATAAATTATTTCCTAGCAGCTTTAGTGCATTTTAATATTATTTAAAATAAACATAATCGAAAAACCTGCTTTTAAAATTAAGGACAGAGCAGGCTACAGTGGCTCTGCAGGCAGAATTCCTGCCTGCCGTGCCGGAGACGCACGTTCGATTCCTGGTGCCTGTCCATGCAAAAAAAAAAAAAAAAAGTTAAGGACAGATCAAATCAAGTTAGTCAAAACATGATGACTATGACCAGTGTGGGAAAGAAAGAGCGGGAAGGACAGGCTGGGCTGAGCGGGAGACACAGGACGGCGCGCCCGCGTTCTGTTTCAGTGGTTTTTGAAAAGGTGCACAGGTGTTCAGCCTGGAGAAGATTGCCTGTGCTGAATTTGTTCATTGGACTTTACTTTCTAACTAGTTCTTTTTTGTAAACCAAGCATGGACGTTTTAGAAGTCTTCACATATCTTGTTTTTCTTATATCCTTATGTATTTTATATATCTTTCTATGTAAATACATATTTTTCTTTTATCTTTTTTTCTTGTGGAAAAAATGGTGTCAGGTGTTTGATTTTACTGCAGAGTTCCTTTTTAAGGAGCAGCACCCCATCTTGTGGCCTTCTAGGGTATTGCTGCTTAAGTTGTGTTTTTGCAACGCAGGTGTGAATTAACTGGGCTTCGGCATTTTAGGAAGGTTCCATCTGGTCTTGATCCTGGTGGATTCTACTCTAAGTGGAAACAAAATAAATAACCCTTATAATTTACATTAAAAAATACTTCATACCAAATAATTGACAGTCATTTGAAAGCTTTGCATGCAGTTATTTAAAATAAAGTCATAGAAAGCAATAATGCAGAAGTGGAAGCAGTTTGTGATAGGATGGTGGGATTTGGAGATTTGCTATATTGTTTCTTTAATTTAATTTATAAAACTCCTTTCTATTGAATTATTCAAAATTTACAAATAACCCCAAGACAATCTATTTCATGCCTTTCCTTTGATTAGAAAACTAAATTCAAGAGAAATTAAGTTTCTTACCTCAATAATTTAGATGAGCTGTTTGTTGTGCAGGGGTATGTTTTCAAACTGTGAGTGGGTAAAGGAGGTTTCTACAAGAAATGTTTTTTTTCATTTGGATGCTGATGGAAAAGAAAAAGTCAGTTCATATATAAGCCTGTTCTGTATCCCCTAGGTGATGGGCTCTGCTCGAGGGCCTGTGTAGGCCCTTGTGCTATGACGCAGGTGGCGCGAGGGACCCCTCACCCGGCAGACACTCCCTGCGTGGGCAAAACTGCCCTGTGTTCTCAGCCCTCCCCAGCATGCGAGCAACTGGGGTTTTGAATTTCACCTTTAGACATAATGCAAGCTGCAATTTATGGAGCACTTACTGTTCCCTAAACATTGAGAAAAAACTTTACAAATAATTTTCTCCACTCTGGCATCCTGTTTCATTGTGGGCTTTGCATTGGTTGGAGAGTTCCGAGTTTGATAGACATAAGTAGCTGCACATGACTTGCTTTATTTCACAGCTCACTTTGCAATCACAGAATTCTTTTCTATTAAACAGAAATGGCAGCAGACATTTTCCTTATTAAAATTCGTCTATGACAATTTGAGTGTGAATATTATCTTACTAGATTTTTAATTAATCCTTTTCAGATTTTTGAGTCAAACATTCAGTGGAAATCCAGTCCATCTCAGTGGAGCCTAGGTTTCCTTGGAATAGTTTTAAAGTCGTTTTGCCAGAGCAAGGACCTAAGTGTTTATTGTCCAGAAGCCAGTGGTGGCCGCTCAGAGGAGAGAGAGCAAACAGAGCAGAGATGCGGGGACTCCTGGGAGAGTCACCAGCCACCCGTGCCCTTTAGCCTTGTTGCTTGAAACCAGCTTGGCCTACAGGGGCCCACAAGGCTCTGTGGACCGCAGGTAGGTACCCTATCATTTACAGTGTGTTCTTTTTTCCCCTTATGGGAAACGTGTTCTGAGTTGGGGTGGCCACTGTCTACACAAAATTTTGGACCCCAAACCATATGTTTGGGAATTCACCTCCTGCCCAAGTTTACTGAGATTTTCTTTTCTTGAAGTTTCTCTTTGGAGAGTTACTCAGTTAATAGTTTACTTCCGTTTTATCCTTTGGTTTTGTATTTGAGCGTTTGAGATGAGGCAAGACATCACTTTGGATGGTGGGTGCTAGGGCTTGAGCAGAGACAAGGACCCTGTTTATAGGGGTTCTGGCAGTGGGGACGGACTAGGGAGAGGAAAGAAGAGGCCTAGGACGCAGAATTTGGGGCGGCTGTCTTCTTGGGGGTTCGCGTGGATGTGCTTGTAGCGCCACCTCTGTGCGAGGAGGGCTCGGACCCGTGGGTGTATCGCGGTTCCTGCCCATCACGGCGGGGGATCCAGTGCTTTGTCCTGTAGGAGTCTCCGCTGGGCGTGACTAGAAGTTGCACCATTTTTGAGCTCCAGGGCTCTGCGATTTTGGAGCTGAGACTGTAAGAGTCACAAGGGGACCTGGTCACAGGAAGCCGTGTGGGGCGCCATGAGGACACTAGGAGCTGGGGATCCCGCCTAATTCATTCATTCCAGGACCACCGAGCGCACGATCCGGGGAGTGGGCTGCTGACAGACAGACGTCCGCTGGGGTCAATCATGGGGATGGTACGTCTGGGTGGGCGAGGCTTCCTGCCGTAATCCTTATTGCCTGAGCAGCTCTGCTGGGGACTGGGGCTGGGGGTGCAGGAGCTGCCTTGACCGCGACTGGTCCCCAGATCCTTCCCACATTGCCTGGTGGGGTGGATGGGAGGGCCAAGCAGGAACAGTCAGGAGGACAGAGGTGGCTTGTAGGGGCTCGGCATGGGCCCTGCGGATGGTGCGAGAGGCCAGGCTGGCCCAGGGGTTCCCGGGACCTCTCCTGTCAGCGATCCTCCACAGGACCCCACCGCGCTACCCTGTGGCCAGGTGACTTGTTTCCAGCAGCATCTCTCTGAGTGCCCGCCCGGGTGAGAGAGTGGCCCTAAGATGGGTCTTCTCATCTCCCGCAGCCCCAAAGCACTCTGCTCTGTTCCATTTGCTGGCCCTGGACGCAAGGGGGCTCTCGGGGATAAGGTGCCCCCAGCCCCACACCAATCTTGGGTCCCACGAGGGCGAAGTCTTGGAAAGCTTTGGAGTGTTGAATCCCAACATCCGTTCACCATCCATCTCTCAGAAAGAGGAACTTACAAAGCAACGAAGCCATCCACAGTGAGCCCAAGCACCCTGGGACCTCTTTTCTAGGCCAGCCCGGCCTTGCTACCGGCACCCCACGATTCATCTCTCTGCTTCTCCAGGCGGGAGCCCTTGGGAACTGCAGGATTCTCTTGATGCCGCCATAGCCCTGACCACCAGTTAGTCCGCAACAGCACCAGCTCCGGCCAGGTGGCTGCTGTGGTGGACCCTGCTGCGGTGGGGCCCCAGCATCTCTCTGTGGCTGGGATGGCCTGGACTGCATGAAGCCAGGGGTAGTAGTGGTCCACAAAGCCCTCCGCCTGCGGCTAGGCTGCCGGCCATGCCCCCAGGTCCTCTGCCACCCTGCATTGAGGGGAGGGGCACCAGGCAGAGTGCCACAGCAGGCTCAGCTCCTGCCTCTTCAGCCTTGGGCATGTCATTGGTCTCTGTACCTCAGTTTCCCCACCTGTGAATGGGGTACTTACCTAGCCAACCTCGTAGCATCCCGGGAGGGTCAGTGGACTGAGCTCAGGGCTCCAGTGCTGGACTCCCAGGAATACCGGCTGCTATTTTAGGAAGGAAGTACCCCAGGTACTGCATGAGGTGGGGTCTGCTGAGTCTTCCCTGTATGGGGTCCCCGACCCATTGCTCCATGGCTGTTGGTCACCCCGACATTTCGCAGTGTCCCCATCTGTAAAGGGGTCAGTGCCAATGAGCTGCTTTCATAACTTAGGGGCCACAGCTCCCGACCGGGCACTCACAGGCCCTGGTGCTGGTGACTGCTAGTCACTGTGCTTTTCTCACCTCCAGCCCTGGAGGCAGGCGTGGATTTTGCAGATTTTACAGGTGGAAAGGTGAGGCCCAGGCAGGGTGATGAGGTGCCTGGGGGGCTGCCAAAGAGGAGCCCTGGGGCCAACGCCCCCACCCGGGTTCTCAGCACCATTCCCTCCTTTCCCGGCCACTCCCAGAGCCCCAGGTGGGGTGCTCTCCCCCTCACTGGGATGTTGCCTCCTCCCCTAGGAAGACCCTGGACCCCGGCTTCCTTGCCAGGGAGGAGGCGGAGGCGCAGGCCCAGCTGAGCTCCCAGCATGCCCCTGCCTGAGCCCGGCGAGCAGGAGGGCGAGAGCACCAAGGCCGGCCGGGAGCCTGCCCCTGAACCCAGCACTGACATCGTCTCTACGGCCCCCAGGAAGCACAAGGACTTCTCCAAGCTTGTCCTGCTCACAGCCTCCAAGGACAGCACCAACGTGGCTGGGGCGAAGCGCAAAGGGATTCACTGCATCATGTCCCTGGGGGTGCCCGGCCCTGCCACTCTCGCCAAGGCCCTCCTCAAGACCCACCCTGAGGCGCAACGGGCCCTTGAGGCCCCCTGGGAGCCTGAGCAGAAACGCAGCAAGCTGGACCCAGGTGAGGCCCCAGGACGTCCATGATACCTCAGAGCTGCCACCCGCAGCTATGTCCCGCTCCGGCCCTTCCATTTCCCCATCTGCCTCCCTGATCCTCAGGGACCACGGCTTGGAGGCAGGTGGCACAGGGTTCCCAGGCCCAGACCGGGCACGCTTGGAGAGGGGGTGGAATCCCAGCTCTGCCTCTTCCCAGTCAGGCCTCCACGGAGTAGCTGTCCTGTTGGGTCTGTCTCTGTCGCCGCCGCGTGTGGGAATATTTTGGGAGGAAATGGGGAGGTGCATTAGGGCCACTGGTCGGCACGTCCAGGCTTTGGGCCCTGGCTGGTGATAAGCATCTCCAGAGGCCTGGGCACTCTGTACCTTTTAGAACTGTTGGGTACAAAGTGCCTCAAATTCATTCAGCTAGTGGGTGGGCTGACTGACACTTAGCGAGCAGCGGCTGTTGAGGCTCTCTGCTGGGTACTGGGGACAGGAGGCCGGCAGTAGCCTGGCCCCTTAACATCGCCTCCCTTCTTGGGGAGGAGATGCACACAGCACTCTTTACTGCACCCCCCTCACTCTGGGCTGCCCAAGCCTACTCCTGCCTGGAACCTCCTGACACTGACATGTCAGGGTCCAGGCACAGTGGGAACATGCGGCACCATCTGTGGGGTGGAAGTGAGGTGCTCAGTTGCACCCCTGGAGAGGGTGGGCGGTTGGCAGGGCGTGGTGAAGGGGCCGTGGTCCTGGGACATTAGCTCTACCCCCCACACCCCAGTCCTCGCACCTCCCTCCTGTGTGGCCCACTGCCTGCCCTCCTGTGCTCAGCGCCACAGCATGCCCTGCTCTCTTGGTCCTGGGTTTTGCCCTCAAATCTGTGTTCCTAACTTCTCTTGGAACCTCACAAACTTTTGCTTGTGTTTGAGCTGCTCCAGAGGAACCGAAACTTACCGGGGTCATCCATTCCATCTGTAGAGGTAGCACTCCCCCACTCCCCATCCAGGGCCTTCAGGGCTGTAGGGAGCTGGAGCAGGGTGGGGTCCACTCTCGGACTCTGGCCCAACCCAGAGAAGTGGGTCTGAGGAACTGTTGCATTTTTAGAAGGACTCACAGCTCGAAGTAGAAGGAGGAGAAAACAGCTAGACCCGGCCATTGTAATTCCTGGCTAGGCAGAAGGGACAGAGCCAGCGATGAGCAGAGCTCGGCTCCCTTCCCCAGGTGGGGTGGGAGGCAGAGGGGAGCACGGCAGGGAGAACCCGTACACTAGGTGACAGGTGGTTCCTCCTTACAGTTGGGGAACAGGAGTCTGCAGGGATTCTCAGCCCAGGGAGGCCTGGTGGGGGGAGCATGATGCAGAAAGGAGGCCCACCTCCTGGGAGGGTACAGGCCCAGGTCAGCCCAGGACATCCTGGCCTTGGGAAGTGACTTTGGAGTGAACAGAGATTGGGGTGAGGGCCGTGCTGTCCTGTCCGTCTTCCCAGCCTCCCGTGGAGGTCCAACCCTGTTCCTGCCACTGCCCAAAGACAGGCCCCCCCAGCTCCTGCCCCAGGGTGCCCCACAGTAGGTTCTTGGGGCCAGTGGTCCTGCCCCAGTTCTCCTGGGCAGTGGGGAGAGGTGAGGGGCTCAGGGCTGGGGCAGCCAGGGGAGGTAGGCAGTAGTTGGGGGGAGGGGGACATGGGCCTGAGCGACAATTGTGGATGTTGTCACCTGAGCCTGGGGAGAGGAGCCGGGGCTGCACAGTGTGGGGGGCTACTCGAGGGGGCAGAGAAGGGTCCACAGGGGGCCCAGGCAGAGGGCTGGGGGCTGGGAGGACCACCCAGCAGCCCTTTGGCACCCAGTGGTCCGTGGCTGGGAGGTGTACCCGCCCCAGGGCCTGCAGCTCCCCAGAGGCTGGGTGAAGGCTGGGAAGGCCCTGGTGTGGGGCAGCCTGGGAGGAGACACAGGCTCAGCTGAACACGGAGTATGTGTGTCAGGTGTGTCCCCTGTGCATGAGCTGTGAGGTTCCTGCTGGTGTTTCCAAATGTACATGTGGCTCTCTGTAAATCCCACGTGGGTCCGTAGCCTCTCTCTATCTCTTTGTATGTGTCTGTGGTTCTGTCTTCCCATGTCCTTGCCTCTGAATGTGTTTGTCTGTGTGTCCCTCTGGGTGTATTTGCACAGGTCCTTGTGTGTCTGTCTGTGGGGCTAGTGCTGGCCATGTCTGTTCTTATGTGTTGGTGTGTCAGGAGGGGGGGGTCTGCGTGTGTGTGCGTCTGTCTCAGAGTCTCTCTGAGGCGCCAAGAAGATCCCCTGACCCAAGCAAGGCTTAGCCCAGTGATGTTGGGACTCAGATATTCCCTTGGGTAGGAACCCTGGGGGCTGCCCAGGCGGCGAGGAAGAGGATAAGCTGGGGTTTCTCCCCATCCAGAAGTGAGCGCTGCCGTCTCTGAGGCAGTGACTGGCTGCCCCTGAGCAGGGGGTGCTGTGGCTCAGCCAGGGCACAGGCCTGGCCCCTAGTCAGTTGGCTGGAGAGTGCAGGGGACCTGCCTCACTGATGGGACCTAGGCGTGAGTAGTCTGAGGGCAGAGAGCTGGGCACCCTGCTGCTTCCCCTGGATTTAGACTCCAGGACACCTGAGATGGAGGGCAGGCCCCATCAGTGACCTGGAGCTCTTGGGGGCCCGTGGGAACCTCAGCCTCCATGCCCCACCCCCCAGAGCCTTGCGCCCTCTCTGCTCAGTGCCCAGCGCACACTGCTGAGTGCATCCCCGCATCCCAGCCTGCTCTCCAGCCTTCTGTGTGTCCACCTGGACCTCAGCTGCCCCTGGTGCAGGATGCTGACCCCATCGACCTGTGGCGAGGTGGGCCCCGGGCAGCTGAGGGCGCAGAGGGGCTGAGTCCATGCCCCGAGGCCACCAGCTGGTCCCTGCAGGGGAAGGGCTGGTCCAGGGTCTGGCTGGGAGCCTGTCCCCCATTGAGCTCCAGGACCAGCCATCAAGGGTCCCTTCCAGCCCTTCTGGACGGACCTGCCAGTCTGGGGTCACGGAGACCCACCCCGCAGGCACATTTGTGGGAAGGAGAATGAAGGCCCCTCCCTCAACTGGGGGGCAGGGCAGGGGCTGCCTCAGCCCCATGGGCTCCCTGAGGCAGGCACTTGGGGCCAAAACCTTCCATGGCCACCCCTTTCTGTTCAGCTGAACCTGGGCCTCGGGCGTCCCCCCTCATGCCCCACCCCAGAAGTGGGCTTGGCAACAGCTTCCAAGTGCTCAGCCCACATGTGGGCTACAAATTTTCTGGAAATGGCTATAACAGCCGCCAGGTCCCTGGGCTTAGTAGCCTTCAGGGCCAGTGTCCCTGGAGTCAGCAGTTACTTCTGAAGGTCCATCTGGGGAGGTTTTTGCCCCAGGAACATTCCTTGGTGAGATCCAGAAGGCTGGGGGGCCGTGGGGGGAGGGGTGACCTTCACTGCTGCCCTGG
Organism: Myrmecophaga tridactyla; assembly: GCA_004026745.1. NCBI lineage: Eukaryota > Metazoa > Chordata > Mammalia > Pilosa > Myrmecophagidae > Myrmecophaga > Myrmecophaga tridactyla. The sequence continues at coordinate 1,566 of PVIY010031555.1, read as the reverse complement.
CTTCCAGGCCCCTTGGGCCCCCCGGAGCCCTGGGCCTTTTCCTTGGCCACCAGCCTGACCCAACCCTGTTCTCTTCCAGATGCAGAAGGCAAAGAAGACGGAAGGTTAACAGGGCGGCCTGCCCCCAGACCCGCGGTGGAAGGGGAGGGCCCCCTGTGCCCCCCACACCCAGTCACCCCGAGCACAGCGTAGCTTCTGTGTGCACACGCCGTCCCTGAACTTGGTGGACGACCGCCTCAGCCAGGGCTCCTGCCCCGCGGACCAGGCACCAACAGAGTTCCACTTTCAATATTGTGTAAGTTTTTTCAATCAAGCATAAGTGATTTTTGTAAACAGAAAAAAAAATCAAAATAGAATAAAAGAAGCTGGGCACTGGATCCCACCGTGGTCATGTTTGAGTTCCAGGATTCTGGGGCCTTTGGGTTTCACTCCAACCCCCCACCCTGAAGACCGCTCCCCCCACCCAGCCCACAGGGCCTCACCTCCCTGCACCCTAGAAAGTCTCTCAGCCTGGAGACCCGTGGAGTCTGGTGTTTCCATTTTCTGCTGCCCTTGGCATGAACGGAGGCTGTGGGACTTCCCCCCTGGCCCCCTGGGAAGCCAGAGTCCAGACCCTCCCAGCCCTTCCTCTAGGGACCTGTCCCTGGGAGGCCTCAGGCCCCTTCCTGGCTGGACCTCACCATGGTCTTCAGTCATGGCCCTCCTGGGGCCAAGTCTCACCTCCTCTAGGAAGCCTCCCAGGATTGACAGCCCCCAGGCACTGAGCTCCCCTGCCATAGGGATCCCACTAAGGAGCCCCAGGGTTCTTCTTGAGAAGGGGGTGGAGGCTGTTGTTGTGGCCGGGGCCAGCACCCTGACCAAAGCCCCTCCCCAAGTCAGGAAGCTCTTGGAGGGCCCTGGCAGTCAAAGGATTCAGCCTCCAGTTGCTTCCCACTTGGCACAAGAAAACAGATTTTTTTTAAATTAATTTTTAAATTAAAAAAAAATACCAAAAAAACACCAAACAAACACAAACATTCATAACTTTTGGTCATTCCGTTCTACATATATAATCAGTAATTCACAATATCATCACATAGCTGCATATTCATCATCATGATCATTTCTTGGAACATTTGCATCTATTCAGAAAAAGAAATAAAACAAAAACAGAAAAAAAATTATACATACCATACACATTACCCCTCCCTTTTATTGATCACTAGCATTTGAAACTAAATTTATTTTATCATTTGTTCCCCCTATTATTTATTTTTATTCTATTGTTTTACTCATCTGTTGACAAGGTAGATAAAAGGAGCATCAGACACAAGGTTTTCACATTCACAGAGTCTCATTGTGAAAGCTATATCATTGTTGAATCATCATCAAGAAACATGGCTACTGGAACACAGCTCTACATTTTCAGGCAGTTCCCTCCAGCCTCTCTGCTACATCTTGAACAACAAGGTGATATCTACTTAATGCTTAAGAATAACCTCCAGGATAACCTCTCAACTCTGCAATCTCTCAGCCATTGCAGATTATTTTTTAAAGGCAGTGTTTGGAGACCTCATGTTTTAAGCA
>PVIY010031554.1:0-29622 GCA_004026745.1 Myrmecophaga tridactyla | reverse complement strand
AGAAGTGCAGCGTACCCCAAAGAGAATAGATCCAAATAGACATACTCCAAGACATTTAATAATCAGAATGTCAGAGGTCAAAGAGAAAGAGAGGATCTTGAAAGCAGCAAGAGAAAAGCAATCCATCACATACAAGGGAAGCCCAATAAGACTATGTGCAGATCTCTCAGCAGAAACCATGGAGGCGAGAAGACAGTGGCATGCTATATTTAAATTATTAAAAGAGAAAAACTGCCAACCAAGAATTCTATATCCAGCAAAATTGTCCTTCAAAAATGAGGGAGAAATTAAAACATTTTCAGACAAAAAATCACTGAGAGAATTTGTGACCAAGAGACCAGCTCTGCAAGAAATACTAAGGGGAACACTAGAGACAGATACGAAGACAGAAGAGAGAGGTATGGAGAAGAGTGTAGAAAGGAAGACTATGAGTAAAGGTAAAAAGAAGGAAAATTAGATATGACACATAAAATCCAGAAGGCAAAATAGTAGAAGAAAGTCCTACCCATGCAGTAATAACACTGAATGTTAATGGATTAAACTCTCCAATCAAAAGACATAGTCTGGCAGAATAGATTAAAAAACAGGACCCATCTATATGCTGTCTCTACTCAAAGGACACAAGACCAAGGACACAAACGGACATTTACACACCAATGTTTATAGCAGCATTATTAACAATTACCAAGAGATGGAAACAGCCAAAATGTCCATCAACAGACAATTGACTAAACACACTGTGACATTTACATAAGATGGAATATTATGCAGCTGTAAGACAGAATAAAATTATGAAATATGTAACAACATGAATGGACCTTAAGGACATTATGCTGAGTGTGATTGGCCAGAAACAAAAGGACAAATACTGTATGGTCTCACTGATATGAACTGACATTAGTGAATAAACTTGGAATATTTCCTTGGTAACAGAGACCATCAGGAGATAGAAATAGGGTAAGATATTGGGTAATTGGCGCTGAAGGGATACAGATTGTGCAACAGGACTGAATATAAAAACTCAAAATAGTATGATACTGGCATACAGATAGGTATAGCTTTATGGAATAGATGAAAGTCCAGATATATACCCATTTTTCTAATGCCAATTGATTCTCAATAAGGGTGCCCAGACCATTCAATGGGGGAAAGAATAGTCTCTTTAAGAAATGGTGCTGGAAAATGCAAAATAATGAAATTGGATCCCTACTTCACACCACATACAAAAATTAACTCAAAAGGGATCAAAGACCTAAATATTAGAGCTAAAACTACAGAACTCTTAGAAGACATAGGGGTAAATCTTTGACCTTGGATTTGGCAATGAATTTGTAGAGATGACACCAAGAGCATAAGCAATAAGAGAAACAGTAGGTAAAATGGACTTCTGAAAAATTTTTTTAAAAATTGTGCATCAATGGACATAATCAAAAAAGTGAAAAATCACCCTACAAAATGGAAGGAAAGATTTCCAAATCATAACTCTAATAGGGATTAATATCAAGAATATATAAAGGACTCCTACAACTGAAAAAACAAACAACACAATTTTTAAAATGGAGAAAGAACTTATATAGAAATTTCTCTGAAGGATATGTACAAAATGCCAAAAGTCACATGAAGTGACATGTAAAGTCGTAATTAGTGAAATGCAAATCAAAACCAGAATGAGATACTTCTTACCCAAGTATTGGTGAAGATGTGGAGAAATCAGAACCCTCAGGCATTGCTGGTGGGAAGGTAAAATGGTACAGCTGCTATAGATATTAGTATGGTGGTCCTCAAAAAGTTAAACATATATTCAACATATGACCAGCAATTCCAAACCAGCAGTTTGCAAACAGGGACTCAAACCTGTATGCCCATGTTCATAGCAGCATTATTCACAATAGCCCAAAGGTAGAGACACCCAAGTGCCCATAATGGGGAAACAAGATGTGGTATATCCATACTATGGAATATCATTTAGCCATGAAAAGGAATGAAGTTCCATTACATGCCATAACAATTGAACCTTGAAAGCATTATGCTAAGTGAAATAAACCAAACACAAAAGGACAAATATTATGTGGTTACACTTAGAAGAAATATCTAGAAAAGGTGAATTCACAGAGATAGAAAGTAGGTTAGAGATTACTGGGTATAGGGGAGGGAATTAATTCTTAATAGGGAAAGAGTTTCTGTTTGTAGAGATTTTAAAGTTTTGGGACTAGATGGTGGTGGTGGTTGCAAAACATTGTGAATGAAATTAGCACCAAGGAATTGTACACTTAAAAATGGTTAAAATAACAAATTATATATATATTTTACCACAGTTAAAAAATCATGCTAAGTGAAAAAAGACAGACATCAAAGGCATATGATTCCACTTGCATGAAATATCCAGAATAGGTAAATCCATAGAGACAGAAAGCAGATTAGTAGTTGCCAGGGACTGGGAGGAAGGGGATATTGGGGAGTGACTGTATAATGGATACAAGGTTTCCTTTTGGGGTGGTGAAAAACTTTGAAACTAGGTAAGAGTGAGAGCTGCACAGCATTGTGACATACCAAAGGCCACTGAATTGTACACTTTAAATTGGTTAAGTTTATGTTACATGAATTTCACCTCAATAAAAAACAGGGAAATAGCCAAGTAAGTATAATAAAATTACAGCAGCCAAATCAGTGTGATAATAGATGAATGGAAGAGAGAGCCCCAAATAAATCCTATTATTCATAAGAATTTAATAAAAGCTAAAGATATATCTCAAATGAATAAAGATAGAAAGAATTAGTTTAATAAATGGTGTTTAGGAAAGATGGATTTCAGTTTGGAAACAAAGTCAAATCCAAATGATTAAGGAATTTTTTAAAACAGTTTTATTCACACACCATACAATCCATCAAAATATACTACAATGGCTCTTGGTATCATCACATAGTTATGCATTCATCACCACAATCAATTTTTCATTGCTCCAAAAAGAAAAATCCCATACCTCCTATACCCACCAATTATTGACACTTAGCATTGGTATGGTACCTTTGGTACAGCTGATAAAAGAATATTGCATTATTGTTTAACTGTAGTCCATAGTTTGCATTAGTTGTATTTTTCCATAAACCATCCTATTATTAACACCTTATACTAATAATTTGTTCTAGTTCATGCAAGAACATTCCTATATTTGTACTGTTAACCACAGACATCATCCATAACAGGGTTCACTGTGTTATAGAATCTCATGTTTTATCCTCTAGCTTTCCTTCTAGTGACATACATGACACTAAACTTCCTCTTCCAATCACAATCACATACCTAATTCAGCACTGTTAATAAACATTCACAATAATGTGCTACCATCCCCACTACCCATTCCAAAATTTACAGTAAACCTTATTAAAAATTCTGCACAAATTAAGCATCAACTCCCCATCTTCTACCCTCATTCTATCATGTAGTAACCTCTACTCTAATTTTTAATGCAATTTTACTGAGATATATTCACACACTAAATAATCCATCCAAGGTATACAATTAAAGGCTCACCGTGTCATCATATATTTGTGCATTTAACACCATAATCAACTTTAGAACGTTTCCATTGCTCCAAATAAAGAAATTAAAAAAAAAAAAAGAATACCCATAACATCCCATACTCCACCCCCACCCTGGCCATTATATATATATTTTTGTCTTTATTTTATTACTCACCTACCTATACACTGGTCAAAGGGAGTGGCAGTCACAAGGCCATTACAATCACGTGGTCATACAACAGAAGCTATACAGTTATACAATCATCATCAAAAATCAATAATTTCAGGTATTTCCTTCTAGCTATTCTAATACACTATGTGCTGTTTTGAATTTGTCAAGTACACCGGAAAAGACTATGTTCTTTTAATCCATTCTTGTGGGGGCAGACCTGTTGTGGGTGGGACCTTTTGATTACATTGTTTTCATGGAGATATGACCCATCCAGGGATCAAGGTGGGTCTTAATCCTTTTGCTGGAGTCCTCTATGAAGAGATTAAAGACAGAATTCACAGAGACATACAGAGAGCAAAGAGATGAAACCAAGTGAAGGAGGCAGAGAAAGAGAGAAATGCTCCAGAAATGCTAAGAGAAGGCCTGCAAGACACAGAGAGGTATCCCTGGAGAAGCAAGTAAGGACACATGGAACCTAAAAGCAACGGAACCTGGGAGCCAGGATCAGCAGACACCTTCCCATGTGATGTGACATAGGAACCCCAGATGCCATCAGCCTTTCTTCAGTGAAGGTATACTCTTGTAGATGCCTTAATTGGGACATTTCCATGGCCTTAGAATTGTAACTTGTAAATTCATAAATCTGCATTGTTAAAAGCTGACCCATTTCTGGACTATCACATTTCATCAGCTTTATCAAAGAGAAACACACTAGAAACAAAAAAGAAATAGCTATATAATGAGTCAGCAGCCATAGTCATTTGTTTAAATCCTAATTTCTCAGTTACACCTCTGCCCTCTCATCTGATCGATCATTCTCTCAATCTTCAGGGATATCTGAGCAATGACCATTTTAACTTCTTCATGCCGGAAAGGGGTGTTGATTTTATGGGTCGGGGAGTGAAACCCCAGGGTCTGATACCTCTGGGGTTCAGGGCTTATCTGGCAGAAGAACAATCTGGAACCCTTAAGTGTCTGAACAAATAAACTTACTAAAAAAAAAAGTCTTTGATAGAGTCTGAGATAGAGCCTAGGGTATACTTTAGGATTTTTGGTTGAGGCATACTGTGACAACTTTCAATATCTAGCTGAAGTCTGCATAAGAGTAACCCCCAGAATGACCTCTTGACTCTATTTGAAATCTCTTAGCCACTGAAATTTTTTTCTGTTCCATTACTTTTCCCCCTTTTGATCAAGAAATCATCCTCAATCCTACAGTGCTCGAGCCATGCAGATCCCTGGGATATACTCTAGATTTTAACTTTAACTCCATGAATTTGTTCATTATAATTAGCTCATATTAGTAATACCATGCAGTCAGTATTTTCCATTTTGTGTCTGGCTTATTACACTCAACATAATATCCTCCAGGTTCATCCATATTGTCGCATGCATCAGGGCTTCATTCCCTCTTACAGCTGAATAATATTCCTTTGTATGTATATACCACATTTTGCTTATCCATTCATCGGTTGATGGACAATTGTGTTGTTTCCATCTTTTGGCAATTGTGAATAATGCTGCTATGAACATCAGTGTACAATTGTCTGTCATGTCCCTGCTTTCAGTTCTTCTAAGTCTATACCTGGTAACAGGATTACCCAGGTCAAATGGCAATTCTATACTTAGCTTCCTGAGGAACCACCAAACCATCTTCCACAGTGGCTGCACCATTCTACGTTCCCATCAGCAATGAATAAGTGTTTAAGGATTTTTTTTTTTTTAATTAAGCAAGGGAAAGTTTAGGGGGAGAAGTGTGGAAGACTTGATAAGCTTCGAAGGATTAGGAAAAATAACAAACAATAGGCTGGTAGGATTTGGTGAGATCTACATCTCACATTTGATGGAAAGTGTGGTGAGTGAGGCCCATTTCAGATATATTCATTAGGCATGACTACAGCAATGTGTTAAGTGTGTCCACTTTGATTTAACAAGCATTTCCAGAAACCTTCTTTGAATTCTGCATGCTGTTATATTATATATTCTGGGAAATATTCCATTTCTGGCCTCATGCAACTCACAGTTTGATGAGGAAGGCAGATTATAGGGAGGAATATGATGCTTGGAGAAAAGTGACATGGGAGCACCTAGGATGCTGGGTCATTAGAAGAAGCCACCTGAGTTGAGTCTTGAAGGATGAGTGGGAACTAACAGGCAAAGGGGGAATCCTTCTACCCAGAGGGAATATCATGAGCAGACACAAGTCATTCAGGATGACCAGAGCAAAGAATGTGTGGATGTGTGGCAGAGTGACCCTGGAGAGTTCAGACTTCAACAGGGAGCTGTGGGGAGCCTGTGATGGGTTCTGAGTAGGGGAGCAATCAGCTGGATTAGAGACAGTATTGGAGGGGACCCCTGGAAGGGGGAGACCCCGGGCAGAAGGGGACCTGAATCAGGAGACCAGGAAAGAGGAGGATTCAAGGTTGAAACCTAAGAAGTGTTAGAAGGGAGAGAACTAGTTGAGGTCCCCCTCCATGGCACATACTATCTCATTTAAAGATAGGGATTTGGGTCAGGCGGACCAATTCATCCTGGCTGATTCTCTAATTCTGTGAACACTGGATATTTACCTTTTATGCTCAAGGTTGTCTGAGGCAAAACCCTGTAATACTGAGAAGGAGTCAAATAGAGAAGAGCGTGATACCTGGAAAATCTTTCTCTGCACCAATGAGAATTTTTCATTTGCTAAGGAATGAAATCAACCTAATTTCTGGTGTTTAGTTAAGAGTCCGTGATCTGACAATGGCTTGTGTGGCTTAGGCAGCTGCCCTCAAGATGACTCAGTGGCTCCAACTCTGCTGGCCACATTGTCACTGTAACCATCTGTGTGTTTCTGTGCTAACAAGAAATAAATACAATGTATTTTTAGTGTGTGTGTGTGTATATATATATACACACACACACATATTCATGCCTTACCCTTTTTCAAAAAGGAATATCTTTAATAAAGATTATTAAAAATAATAAAAATGAAGAGACATAAATAAGAAACAAACATACGAGACTCCAGGGCTGTATGGCTACGATAAGTTGAGACATTAAATGCTTGAGCTTCCTAGCAACCTGAAAAGAAAGGAAAATACCAATGTCTACAAAAGTTTTATTCTTTGGTGGAGGAAGGTGTATCTGTTCTTCAGGTTACTGTAAATGCAAAAATGATCTTTGTATGGCTCTTGAATTGGGGTTTGTAGATGCTAAACTGGTGAGGTCCTAGGATATAACTTCCAGAGGCTTTAACTGAATATAAAAACATGTTATCACTGCAGGAACCCAGCTACTCAAACGTTCGTTATCGCATACTTTGTCCCAGTCTTACCTCTATTAGCATCTTCAAAACACGTTCTTAAGTGTAAATAAAATGGAAAGGTAGTCTTTGTTCTTTTCTAAGACATGTACCAAGTGCTAGATTAGCTAAGGATACAAAAAATGATAGTTCTCTTCCTTCCAAAATTTTTCATTCGGTTTGGGAAGGGAAAGAGGTAAACAGTCAATTTTAGCATACTGTGCCAACTGTCTTAACACAGTTAACTCTTGAATGATACAGAGGCACAGGGAGAAAGGGATGTGATAAGGTACAGAAGCCTCGCGGAAAAGGAAGAAAGGGAGACTGTTCCAGGCAGGGGGATTAGCGTGTGCACAGGAATGGTGACATGTGACTCTGTGAATCTGTCCTGAAGAATGGGCGTGGGGATGGGGGAGTGACATTGGAGAAGTCGACAGGGCTCAGATCTTGAGGTACATGCTAAGAAGCTTGAAGAAAATGGGAACTCACTGAAAATTTTTCAGCAAGTTAGGTCTTGTTGATATTTGCATTTTAGAAAAAAAAGCACTCTGACAGTGGGAGGATGAGCTGCTGGGTTGGTGCTGGGTCAGGGAAACCAGTTAGGAAGCTGGTGCAACAAGCCAAGTGACAGAGCCTGGCCTGGGGCACAGGCACCAAGCCCGGAGGGAAGGGAAAGCATTTGAGAGCGAATGAAGAGGTAGAATCATCCAAACTGGGGTGACTGATTGGTTTTAAAGGACTGAGAGAAGGATGGGAATCGAGCATGATTCTCCAGGTCCTGGTTTGTATACAAGACTGCATTGGAAGACAAGTCACTTTTCTCCTGGAAAGACCCACTTTAAGTTCAAAGCCCTGTATTTTAATAAAGACATACAATGATGTAACAGAAAAAGCCCTGGATTAGGAGTTAGAACATCAGATTCATGCCCACCCCCTCCAATTGAATTACAGCCTTTCTAGTTCTCTGTGCCTCAGTTTCCTTATCTAAAAAAAAGTGGTACTGGTGTTTGGCTTACTTGTTCTATGAAGGTATTAAAGTACAGAAGGATTCTCTCAATTTGGAAGAACTTGTGCTAACGACACAAAACCCAGCTCCAAAACCCAGCTTCCAACTCATGCTCAGGCAGTCTGCCAGAAACAATACAGGACCCCAGGAGGAAGAAGGGAAGTCACAGCCTGTAATGAGAACTTTGAGGTGCCAATGTGGTATAGATGATTATTAGGATTATTGCAATGGATTATTGTGAGGATTAAATGAAGCAATGGATATGAACATGCTTTGAAAGCAGTTAAGTAGGACAGAGTTGTTAGCTCCTTGTTTTCTCATAATTTAAGAAGCAAACATAGCATAAGAGAGTGAGTAAGGGCTGTGGAGCTAGACGGACATGGGTTTGAATCTGTCTCTGCCGTTCATTGTATATGCTGAATAGCATGGGAAAACCACTCAGCCTTTCTGAGGCTCATTAGCTTCCTTTGTAAAACAGGAATAATGTCTCCTAGGGATTTTGTGAGGTCTAATGATCATTTGCTCATTCACTCATTCATAACCTAAGAGGAATTTACTCTGTGTTAGAGGCTGGACATATAGAAGTTAACACAAGCTGGAGTCTACACTCCAGTTTTCCACATAAAGGGAAATGGCACAAGCGGCTATTTTTTTTTTTAACTTTTTATTTTGAAATAAGCTTAGACTTACAGAAAACTTGCAGAAGCACTACAAAGAATTCTTATATATCCCTGGTCTAGATTCCCTGAATGTTAATATTTTACTACATTTGCTTTGTAATTTCCTATCTCCCTCTGAATCTATGTATCTGTAAATGTGCACCTGTAGGCATATGCATATACATATCTATAGATATAATCATCTCTACAGACCTTCATTGAATTTTGCCAGTTGTCTCCTGAAAGTCCTTTATGGGAAACGAAAAATATTTTTCTGGCCCAGGATCTGATTCAGAGTCACGCATCGCATTTCGTTTTCATTTCTCTTTAGCCTTCTTAATTTGGAATAATTCCTCAGTCTTTATCTTTTGGGACCTTGTCAGTGTTGAAGAGGTCAGGCATTTCTTTTGTTGAATGTTCCTCGTTTGGGGTTGTCTTATGAGTCCTCATGATTAGGTTCAGGTTATACGTTCTTGGTAGGAATGTCTCCCAGTCTCCCAGTCTCCCAAGCCATGGGTGTCCTTCTCAGTGCATCATATTGGGAGGCAGGTCACACCTATTTGTCTGATTCCTGGTGATGTTGACGTTGACCATTTGGTTAAGGGAAGTTTTCCAGGTTTCTGCACTGTACATTCGCTCTTCGTTCCTTTGTAACTAAGTATCTTATGGGGAGTTATTTTGAAACGATGTAAAAATCCTGGGTTTTTTTTTTTTTTGATGAGTTGACTCTGAAACAATTATTACGGTAGTTTTTGCCAAACGGTGATTTTTCTAATTCCATCGTTCCTTTTACATTTATTAGTTGGTATTATACTGTGAGAAAGCACTTTCCCTTTCCCCCCACTTATTTACTTATTCATTTATTTATACCAATATGGAAGCATGGGTTCTTATCTGATTCTGTCACTATCATTTACTTTTCTGTCCAAACCTCTCAGTTGGTCCATAAGAGTCCATTTGTGCTGGCTCCTGTGCCCTTTTGCCCTCTCTCCATCATTCTTTGAATACTTCCTTCTTTACTGGCATTACCAGATAGTCTAGGCTCGTCTTATGCTTTCCCTGGTTCAGCCCCGGAATCAGCCATTTCTTCACAGTGTCTGCTTCCCTTTATTGGAGACTGGTGTTAAGAAAACAGGAATTGGATGTTAGATATGCTTGTTGTGCTAGCTATTATTAAGATACCAATAACTGGCTTTCTATCCTAAAGCACGGTAGAATGCTTTGTTAAATTTTCTTGTTTTATCTATGGTAAATACAATCTTTAGCCATTGCAAGAAAAATCACACCCCTTGCCCATATCCTTGGACCACATCCGTTTTTATTCTATCATGTCACTGGTGCCTTCCATTTTTTATTCACATTAAATCCTAAATGTTCCATCCTGCTACAAGGGCTCCATCACTGTCCTCCTAAATGGCTTCCCACAGATCCATTAAGCTGCTGTGCCCTGTCTACTAAGCCCTTCCTTCCCCAGTATGGGCATGTAGGCAGCTTTGAGGTTTTAACCAGTAAGAGGTAGCAGTGAACATCTAGCATCTAAGTTTTTGCTTTAGTTGAATTTATTCCTTAGGATAGATTCCTAGAAGTCAAAGAAGGTAAAAAAAGGATTTAACTCAATTTATTTCCTTCATCCTCTTTCTACTTTCAAACCCTCACATTCCTTTCTCCCTGCAGATGCCTGGAGCTCCTGCCATGGGTTGGAATTTCACTGGTTGGTATCAGACAGTAATAAAGCGATGAGTGCCTGCCAGATGCCAGATTCTGTGCTATGTGGTTTTCAGATGTGTGTGCGTGTGCTTGTGAGTGTGTCTATTTTAATCCTCACAACAAATGTACAAGGTAGACCCTGTATGAGGAAACTGAGAGGCTGAGAGGTTAAAGTGTTTGTCCAGTGACCAATGGCAGATCCAGGCTTCCACCTGGAGTCCTCCTTGCTCCAAAGCTCCTGAAATTTCCCAGACTCTGCATGCTGCAGCCAGCATGTGAGTGCTGGGCTGCCACACTTGCTCCCTGCTTTTAGGTCAGAACTCCCATACTTTTTCATCATAAGTCTGGTTCTGGGGTCTGACCCTGTTTATCCTGATTATAAAGAACAAGGCTTATAGAAGCCAAGCAGACCTGAGAAGAATATGGGGGCCGGTGGGGCAGGGTGAGGAGTCATTGATTGAAAGGCCAAGCCTAAGTCTTGCTAATTAATTTCAACCCAACAGAACACTCAATAGAAGAGGTATATACCAGATGTAACAACAACAACAAAAAATTCCAGTGTAACAGTTGCTAAAATGAGACAGAAGTTTCTATCTCTCACATTGCCCAAAGGCAAAACGTTGTAGTATTTAGTTAGGAGCCTAGGCTCTGATTCAAGCTCTCCCCCCTAACATGACCTTGGCTTACAGCCTTTCTCGGCTTCTGTTTCCCATCTATATAATAGTGTAATAATAGTGATCACCTTAGAGAGTCTTGTGACGATTAGCCACATTATTACTGTAAAAGTGCATAGAGAAAGATGGTGTGACGGTGGCTCAGTGGCAGCATTCTCACCTGCCATGCTGGAGACCTGGGCTTGATTCCCAGTGCCTGCCCATGCCAAAAAAAAAAAAAAAAAAAAAAAAAAAAAGTGCATAGAGCAGTGCCTGGCATATAGTTAACACTCAATAAATACTAACTCTTATTATCATTGGTCTCTTGCCTTGATCTTGAACTCTTGAATATTTTTACCACTGACTTAGATGAAGAGATGGAAGGAGTGGCCAAGACTATAAGTCGTCCCTCAAACTCCAATCTCTCAATCATTGATAGTACCAGTCACCTGACTTTAAAATGGACATATCACCACCCTGAACAAAAATGGCATTTCCAAGCCTGCCTTCCAGCTAAGTTATGATCATGTGACTCAATTCTTGCCAGTGGGATAATGATAGAACTACACAGGAGATGTCTTAAAAGGGAAGGTCATTGCCTCTTCCTTGATTTCCTCTTCTCTGCTGGCTGGAATTGGCATGATGACAACTCTGGTCTGACTACATGTTCATTGCTAAACTTCGTGCTGTTATATTTAGTCCATTGCTCCTGACTTCTGATTGGGATCCAATGAACTATATATGGCCAGTCTTTTCTGCTTTCTAAGTGACTAAATTGTGATACAATTCTGGTATTAGTTAGGATTATGTTCAGCTCCAACAGAAAACTCCAAATAATAGTTGCCAACATAAGATAGGAGTTTATTCAAGAAGTCTGGAGATCAAGTACTCCCTTGGGTCCATGAAACCAGCCTTACAAAGGCTAAATGAGATTGATAACAGCATGAGGGTCTTCTGAATGGAATACGCTTTCTAAAGGAGGTGGCAGAATGCCTATTACAGGACATGTACTGAGTGATGTGCTCATTGCCTCTATCCTTTCCCCACAAGTATCTGAGTTAAGGGAACACTCTATAAGAATTGGCAGAGGGAGGTTGCAGATCAGAGGATTTTAGGCTCTGTTAATAGCATGATATCCAGCAGGAGGAAGGAGAGGATTCTACATAACTTTTTATAGGTTATATGAACTAATGGCAGTGTTTTCAAAAGACCATCTTGGAAAAGACTTGGAGGGCTTTCATTCAGAAAAGAGACAACTTGGGGTGGGGAAAAGGAAAAGAAATGATGACACTTTTCAAATATCTGAAGGGATGTTACAGAACAAGTTGTTTCTATAATCTTGTCCTGAGCCACTAAAAGGTTCTAATGGTTGGAAAGACAGATTTCCCTTTCATCAGTCAATTAATCTATATTAATCATCTCCTACCCTCAGACTGTTGCAATGACCGCTAGTTGCCCTACCCAGTGTCTGTTCTACCCTCTTCTCATGAGTATAATCCAGATGTTGTTCTGCTCAGCAATGTACCCAACTAAAACATCCACATTCTCAAAACTTTCTTGAAGCTTGAGGTGGCCTCTTGACATAGTTCTCACCAATGAGATGTAAGCAGAAGTCTAATGATTACCAAGAAAGCTTTGCCTTCCTGATGTAGGCGCTGCCCATCCTCCATTCTTTTCCCTTTCTTCTGCCTGTCTGGAGTACAGATGCAATGCCTGGAGGGGCAACAGTAATCTTATAAGCATGACAAAAATACATGCTAAAGATGCCAGCGCAGAAAGATAGAAGGAGCTTTGTTCCTGGAAGACATCTTCGTGCAGCTTCTCCAGACTTGGATTCACTGTCTTCTGGACTTCTAGTTACATAAGAAGCAACCCTTTCTTTATTTAAGCCTCCAAAACAGAGTTCTGTCAAATGTAGCTGGGATGGACTTCTCACCCAGGCACTGTGCTAGGTACTCAGTGTAAAAGGCTTCTCCTTGTGGAACCACTGGCTTTTCCTGTTTATCAGACAGGATGTGAGGAAGAACTTCCTAAAAATGGGAATAGTTCCAAGATGGAATGAGCCCTGGTGGAAAAAGTGAACCTGCTGACCCTGGAAAAAAGCATAGAGAAGTGGATTGGCACTTTTGCCGCTGGGATATTATAAGGCAATATTGATTACAGAATGAAAGGCTGAATTCAACAACCTTTGTCCATTCTAGTACACATTTTTTTTTCCTAATGATCAGACAGAAAAATAGATGCACAGTCCGTTTTGGTCACAAAACAGATGGGTTTTTTTCTCCGCCTTCTTTTCTATAGTCTGCATCCGATGCACAGTTTTCATTACGGTTTATAAGAATGTATTCACTGTCACCTACCCTGGCCACTATAGCATGGTAATTTTAAGTTTGTAATAGAATTTTAGTTTGTGTTTATTTGTAGCAATGTAACGTATCCCAGTTTTATACTACTGGAATTGTTATATATCTTGGATTTATGAAGTTAACATGGCAGTAAAACTTCTCAGCAGCATTTCGATTTTTAGATGCTAATATATTTATTATTTTTGTAATGAGATTCATTCTGACTGGATTATTAGAAAGTTTACATCCTAAAACTAACCATGAGGGATCAATATATTGGCAGAATTTCCTTAAGTCTATGGATGATCTTTTTTGGAAAGGAGGGCTTTCTTCCTGTTGTGATAGAAGCCAGGCTTCTTGGTGGGATGGACATAAGCCATGAAAGATTGAGGCCTTATTGGACTCTATGATGGATCCCTTGATGGAGTCTCGAGCCCGAGATAGGAGGATGAGCTACAGGCTTTGTGAAGGTTTCTGATAGTGACTGGCATGCTGTAGATACTTAATCAATGTTTGTTGAATGAATGAACAAATAAGTCCCCTTCCAGCCAGTTGTCTTTGAGTCAAGGTTATAGCCAGACTATGACGTAATATTGTATAGTATTCATAGGGTGCAAACCTGTCTATCTTAAACTGTGGTCTTTGGACCAAGTGCATTACAGTGGCATTTGGGGGTGAAGGCTGTGTTTAAAATGCAAATTATTCAGACAGCTCCAGACTGATTGAATCAGAATCGGCAGCCAGGGCTCAGGAATCTGTGTTTAGCCAGCCCCCCACCTACACACACACACACACACACACACACACACCCTTCTTCTCCCCCAGTGATTCTGCTGTATAATAAACTTGAGAACTATGGGCATATATATTAGCCCCCCTGAAGCTTTCTCCCAAAGGATAGGACTTTAGGAGGCCTCAGGAGTTCTAGGTGGAGCAGGATTTTGGGTGATTGTCCTTGAGAAGGAAGCTGTAGAAAATGTGGTTGTCTCTCGCGACACCTGCTGGTTGAGAGTAATAATCAGCAAACTCAGCTCCTAAAATTCCAGAGGTGTTTTTTCCTTATGGGACCTAAAATGCAGATTGTTGCATTTTACTGTTTGCATTCTAAGAGCAAAGCTTAAAATACCCAAAGTTTCAGTTACCTGTGGGATATAAGCTTTTAGATTTGCATCTTCTTTTCATTAAGTTATCAAGTTGTTTAAATATATACTTGCAGAATATTACCCTTCGATTTTCTTGCATGTTGCCTTAGAGCCAACATTCCTCTTTTTACGCTCATTGGAAACATGACCACTTTTGGATTTCCTCTGGAAGGACTGGCTGGATGCTTTGCTTGGGGAACTTATTCTTTATGGTTGTGTTAGGGAAATAATAAGAAACCAACTCTGAGCTCTCATGGAAGACTCCAGAAAGATAAAGAGAAAAGGTTCTATGGTATTTTAGAACAATTGGTTTCTCTGTTCACTGAGCAGCTATTATGTGCAAGCTGTCCTCTCTGGGAGCTCACAGTCCATAGATAGAGAGGGGACAGTGTGGTCAATGAAGTTATGAAAGTGTGTCCAATGTGTAGAAACAGGGGGAGGGAGAGAGGGACATAATTTATCTTATCAAGAGGGAGTAAGATCAGGGAATAAGATAAAGTTTGAAAAGGATTCATTTTTCCAAATCCTGCATAAACATCACTCAATCAGACAGAGAAGGAGGGAAGTTCCCAGGAGAGAGCCTGGCTTGTGTTCAGTCATAGAAGTCTGGGGTGGCATTTGGTGTGTGTGTGTGATTAGGAGAGGAGCAGCTTCTAAGTAATTTGTTATTGTAAAGTCTGAGGCCGGAAGTGATGAGAGATGGAGCCAAAGAGGTCTCATCCAGCTCCTGAGAAGGTTAGGTTTATCCTGTGGGCTGTGAGTAACTACTGAAGAGTTTACATTTAAGATTTGCCTTTTATCAGATTATTTACGTCTTTGGACTATCAGTGCACAAAGAATAGCACCCCCTATTTATTTGATAACAGTGAAATCCAACTGCATCAAAATTCCTGATTAAGATATATATTAATCTGTATTTATTAGTTGAGAATTTCATGCAGATTCAACACAAAAACTCCTGGTCCACTTGGAAAGTCTCTTAGCATTCTTGGTAATGTAACAGGAGCTCTTTGTTTTTAACATTTTTGTATTGTGAAATATAACATATATACAAAAAAAGTAATACATTTCAAAGTACATTGTAACGAGTAGTTATGGAACAAATTTCCAGAGTTTGGTATGGATTACAGATCCACAATTTCAGGTTTTTCCTTCCAGCTGCTCCAATACACTGGAGACTAAAAAGAAATATCAATATAACGATTTAGCAGTCATACTCATCTGTTAAATCCTATCTTCTCTGTTATAACTCCTCCTTCTCCTTTGATCCTTCTCCCAAACTTCACCAGTATTTGGGCTATGCCCACTGTAACTTTTTCATGTTGGAAAGGGGTATTGCTAATGTGGGATAGGAGATGAAACTGGTCGATGTTATAGAGAGGCTGGCTCCTCTGCATTTCAGGACTTATCTGGCCTAGGAACCCATCTGGAGGTTGTAGATTTCTGGAAAGTTATCTGGATGCATGAAACTTTTGTAGATTCTCACATAGAGAGGGGGCTCTTTTTATATAGTTGTTTGATAGGGCTGAATTTCTGTGCCTTTTATTTCAGAGCCCAGAGCTTCTGCACTGTCTCTTCTCCCTGTCCTAGTAGGGCCCCGCACCCAGCATTTGCCATTGCACAGACCCCAAGAGAATTCCAGAGGTGTCCTCTTTAAGGTCAAAAGCTAGGCATTTGTCCATATACAAAGTCTGAGGCATGAAATGAACCAATTCATTATTCTGTGCATAATTTTGTACCCTTTTAAAATAAAAAGTGGTGATGGATTTATATTTCCATTCATCTTGCTTTTCAAAATAAAGCGAGTTGTTTGCCTTGTGGCTATACCATGTAATCAAGACCTTCCCTTGTGAGAACACTGGAGAAACAGAGTCCCTTCTTTTCTCCCTCCTCCCACCTGCCTGGTCTTCAGCCATATCATGCATAGCCTTACGCTCGTAGCCTGATCTAGTGGTAGGAGCAGGGGATTTGGAATCTGATGGTCTTGGATTTGAATCATGCCCAACCCATATGCTAATTTCATTACCTTGATGAGTTCCTTAACTTGTCCTCTTTTTTTTTAACCTGTCAAAGGAGATAATAATAACTGCTCAAAAAGTTAAAGGTGTAGATTAAGAGAGAAAATGTGTATACAATAAAATATCTGAGCCCAGTGCCCAACATATTGCAGGCCCTAAATAAATATTAGCTCCCTGCCCTCCTTTTTCCATCCTCCCCTTGACACTAGTGGGCCAGAAAGAGACCCAGGAAGCACATGGCCTTCAGACTGCCCAGTGGTGAGTGGACATTAGCTGATGCTGTTCTGTGCTGTTCCATGGGGGTTTCTTCAGAGACAGGTTAACTAAAGGACAGCAGTTTTCTTATAGATTTTCTGTCAAATCTCAGTAAAGATTTTGAACTCTTTCAGGTATGGAATCTGACAGTCATTAACCAGCCACCCACTTCCGTACCCCCTTGATGTTCCAAGAGAATTCCGGGCCTGTCAATATTTGCTCACCACTGGGCATGGATCACAACCCTGATGTGATCCCCAACGCCAGATTTTCCTGGCCTATGGGCTGGGTGGCCCCATATGCTAGATAAGCAGCTTGTGTCTGAGTGGCCCAGCCCTAAATCAGGAGAGGGTCTCTAAGCCACTCATGCTGAAGTGTGACGTTCTTTTTTGGCAGATATTATCTAATTCACTGAGGTTTCTTGCTCATCAGCCAAGGCAACAACCTAAAGGCCATGAGACTCTAAGATTCAGCCCAAAGTTAATCTTTAACTTAGAGGGACAACATTTTGGGGAGACAGTCCCCATTGCACATATCCTATTCCGTTGTATTCATCTTCTCATATCCTGGAAATGTTGGCAAACTGTGACTGAACAAACTTTAGCAGTGAACCTGGCAATCAAAATAGAGACAGGTTACAAAAGATTGAAAAAACACAAAAGGAAAAGACTCACAAGCTGAAAAAAAATGTAGTGCTAGCAAAGACATCTGTGCCGTGCTGGTCTGTGGAGCTACAATACTTCTGAGTCATATTTAGAAGAATCATACTTGATATAAATGCAAGCCTGAGGGTGGCTGCAAGCCCAAGTGGCAGCAGACGTGATTGAGTCTGATGATCCAGAAAACTGACCTTGCTTTACTTATACTAGAAGGATTTTAAAGTATGTTAAAAATAAATTTTATTTTAGTGTTAAATAAGTTCAAAGGGTAGAAAAGGGAACTGTACCATCGCTGCAGTTGTGCAAAGGGCATATCTTTCAGGAAATATACAAATTGGGAGAAAAAGCCTTTGGACAGACATTATGTTTCAATCTGGGGTTTAGAAGGTTTAATCATATTATATTCCAGGAAGCTTCTAATTGACTCTGAAACTCCCAACTTCCAGATACAGCCAATGGTTAATTATTAATGGAAATTTACCTCATCATCCCTACTTTCTACCCAGTTCAGAAGTGCTCTTAGAAGGCAGTATGTTCCATCCTGCCTGCTCTGATGGTTAGAGAACAGAATCTGCTGCTCTGCTCCTTCCGCAGAATGCTCCTTGCTCTGTCTTCTAGAACATTCCGTTCCTGTGCTGTTAGATGCCCTTCAAACATTTGTGCAGAGGTCTCCTAGGTCTGCCTCCCCATTTGGGAGTCTTTGATCCGATGGTCTGCACCCTGCTGGCCCCACTAAGGACTGACAGGAAGAGAGAAAAGAAACCAATGGTTTTGTTTTCCTTCTTTTTAGGCCCCCTAGGAAGGTGGGGGGTAGAGTATTTAAAGCACTCAATTAAATACAATTTTGGGTCATCTGCAACTTTTATTATTTATGAATGTTGGCCTCCTATTGGGCATGGAAATTAAAGTTCCCACAGCTTTCTTTATTATTTGTCCTGGAGATATATGTGCATGGTGGGGTATGGGGGAAGGTACAATGTCTCCTTTCCTTTCCCTGAGCATCACACATCCCCACCTTTTTTCTTTTTTAAAAAAATATCTGTTTCTTTTCTTCCAAAGTAAGAGCATCTATAAAAATGCCAGAAAGATGAAGCTGATTCTGAGCCATTGCTGTGTTTATCTAAATAGGATGGTCTAGATAGAATGATTATTGTGTTGTTTCAATATCCTTCTAGGTAAAGCACTGCAGGAGCCCATTCATAAAGACACTGACAGATGGTATGACCTTAGTGATTTGGGTAACTAAAGTGCATTCAGCAAATGTTGAACAAACTAACAATGAAATATCGAGATATCAAGAGTTCCAAAGGTTTAACCACATCATATTCTTTCTTAAAAAGCATATCTTAAGCCTTATTTTTCACGGCAAAATAATACTTGGAAATGATTCATCTGGTTTTTGAATACATGATCTGATAAATAAAATGCATTTGTATTTTACTGCTTAGGTGTGCTAAGATGGTGTACATTGCCTGCTGCCATTTGCTGAACCTACTAAATGAAAGCTACTGTGTTAAGGGCTTTATGTCTTTATCTCTTTAAATCCTTGTAAGGGCTATGAAAGGGAGAGCTGTGGTCTGCAATTTAAAGGTGAGAACGTAATGGCTGAAGCAGCTTAGTAGAGGTCAGAGAGCCTCTAACAAGTTACTAGCAACTGTTAGAGCCACAGTCATCACCAGAGTCAGATGATAGGGGATTCCGTGAGAACCCATGCTCAGGGCTCCTACAACCCAAAAAGAGGGCGATAAGACTTGTAATTGAGTCTTGCATTAGGTTCTCAATATTCCAAGAATCTTCTTTTAATTCCTTCGGCACATAGATACATTGTCATTATTTCCTAGCCATGCATAGGACCTAAGTCTTCCCAAAACTTTGGATCCCTAATTACAATACAAATGATGCCAGACACGCACAAATCTTTCTCTAGGTGCCATTCCAGAGGAGAGGAGATACTGTCCTCAGGTTGGATTCTCCTTAACTGACTGACAGTGATAAGGAAGCTCACAACCCAATTTTTCCCCAGTCAGAGCCAAGTAGTATGAAATTTACTCTCAAACTAAGAGGGTCTAAGCTGGTCCTAGTGTGCAGAGAGGGGCCCTCCTGTCTGATATGAGGTCTTCTGCTCCTTCAGTTCAGAAATTCTGTATCTAGAAATTAAGGACATGTTAATGGATTTTGCTTTGAATCAGAATATTGTTCTTAATTATAAAATATTGCAATCAACTGTCATGTCCAACAGTAAAGGATTGGGTCAGCAAATTAGGGTACACCTCAACCTGCCCTTCTAATAGTCTTTTCCATCTCAGTACAAGAAACACTTTTAAATCAGTTGCTCAAGCTACACATATTCTTAAATTTTCCTCCCTGTCTTTCAAACTGTCATTCCAAGTCCTATCACCTTCCCAAATATAAAGGGAGTCATACCATAGATATATTAACTAAAGCAGACAATAGAAGGCATCCAGCCTAATAGTCAGTGTGTAATTATCAAGAAGATGTGGGTGCTTTTAAGATTTACTCACCACTGATGTAAAAGGAAGCACTTTGTTCAAATAGACAGGAAAGTGGGTGGAGATGGCTCCATCAACATCTTAGAAGATGAAATTAAACTAACTGAGGACTTGGAGAAATATGGACAAGGAAGAATTAGAAAATAATAGTATACAGTGGTATACTTAAAACATATATACTGTACTATAAGGGTGACTTAAGAGATTCTTCAATGTTAAATTTGACTAGACATAATCAGTTCTGCCCTTGGACCCTTAAGCACCAGGGCCCCTGAATTTGTCCTTGTCCCTCGGGGTCTCTTCCCACAGGGCAAGAATTCCACAGGGCTAAGGTGATGTGCCCACCCTAAGCCCACTCCCTCCACCAACACTGCACTCCAGACACCCAGGACCCCAGAACTCCTAGCCCAAACAAAACCTGTGTGGGTCTCTTCCCCAGGTTCCTCTTAAGGGTACATCATGGCTATAATTGTGGCAGGTTGTGTGGATGGAGCTTGGACTTGGGGGCTGGAGTGTCCACAGATGAGCCCAAGAAGCCCTTCAAGGTATGTTCTGAAGCTGGACCTACCAACTGTCCCAACATCCAGCCCTGCTTAAGGTATGACTCTTTATATCTCAAATCCAACTATTTCTCTCCAGGTTCTCTGCTCCAGTTCCTCATCGTCTCTTGTTTGGATTATTGCAAAAATTCTGACTAGTCTCCCATCTTCCACTCTTGCCTCTCTGCCCCAATCTATTCTCCAGCAGGGGAAAGGAAGAGTGTCCTATGTCTAAAATAGAAATCAGATCATGTTACTACCATGCAACTGAAAATGCAGTGCATACTCCTTGCCATGGCATGGAAGGCCTCCAGCTTCATCTGACCCAACCTTACCAAGGGCGAGCCACCCTGTTCTTGCCCCTCATCCCCTGCAGCCACATCAGCCAACTTTCAGTTTCTAGAACTTAAAAGGATTCCACCTCAGGGCCTTCAAATCTGCTACTCCTAGAACATTCTTTCTCCAATTTTTACATGCCAACTTCTCTGTCCTTCAAGTCCAAGTTTTCTCTGCGCCCTCAAACAGATCTTCTGCAGCCACCTTCAGTACCCCTATTATTTTCTCTCGTGGTATCCTCTTCTTTTCCTTCATGGTGTTTCATCATCAGTTATGCTTATGTATTTATTTTTCTTATCTATTTGTTTAATGCCTGTTTCCTCCATCAAATTGGAAGCTCCATGTTCAACAATGTATAGATCACGGCTTAGCTTACTGCTTAGTACATATTGTGATTAATCTATATAATTGAATAAGTACATCAATAAATTATATCAATAAAATTATGTGTTAGATGGTGTGCTAGTTTCTAGGGCTTCCACAACAAAGTGGCACAAACTGGATGGCTTAGAACACAGAATTTGGGAGGAGAAATCTGAACTCAAGGTGTCAGTAACTGTTCCTTGCCCTTCTGCTTCTGGTGGTTTCCAGCAGTCCTTGCCATTCCTTACCTTGAAGCTGCATCACTCCTATCTTTACCTCCATCTTTACATGGAATTCTTCCTTGTGTGTCTTCTGTGCGTCCCTGTGTCTCTGCATACAAATCCCCTTCTCTTTTATAAGGACATGGGTCATTGGATTTAGGGCTCACCCTAATCCAGGATGAGCTCATCTTAACGTGATTTACATCTGCAAAAACCCTTTGTCCAAGTAAGGTCACATTCCCCCGTGTGGGGTTTAGGACTTCAACATATCAGTTTGGGGCGGGCGGGACAAATTCAATCCAGTACAGGTGAGTATTACTGACATATAATGTTGTACATGATTCCATTTTAAATGAAAAAAAAATGCAAGCTATAGAGAGTATTGTTCCATTTTTGTTTTTTAAAATTTTGAATATATGCTACATATATATTTATATATAAATAAATATGTAAGCAAATTAGAGTGGTCAACTGGGTTGGGAAATTATGAGTGTAGTTTATTTTATTTTTGCTTATCTTTTAAAATGTGAATTGTGTTTTCCCTTTATAACAAGAACATTTAAAAATTTTTATATAAAAAAATATACTAAAATCTACCTGAGCCTAATTATACAGTAAACTACCATTGCATGGAAGCTTCCCAGGCATCGTGCATTGAGGAAATGCTGAGGTATGATAAGGCACATTATGATATTTTATGAATATCATGCAGCCATTAAAAATCATTGTGAAGAATGTAGCATCATGGAAAATGCCAATGCTATAATATTAACCAATAAAGGAAAAGAAAATGGGATGAGATAAAAATAATAAAAATGATGTCATTGCCTAGCAATGATTGAATTACAGTGATTTTTCACATGCCAAACTTCCTATAACTTCACTTTCTAATATTTTAGATTCTTATTTTTCAAGTAAATATGGGATTGAACAATTTATGCATGAATCACATATTATTGTATGCTAATATTTTGGTAAGAATATTTGAGTGCAATTGATCCTTTTTTTTCAAAATAAAATTTCATTCCTGGAATAATGCATTTCATCATTAATTCCACTAGGTGGCAATGTCACAGTTATTAAGCAGTATTCGCGAGTTTGCTGGGGTTAGTCAAAGCTTTGCATTATTCCTAAAATGTTATTTTAAAATTGTTTGATTTTTTATTTACACTGACATTTGCATTCCTTTTAAGTCGCAAGAATGTAACACATTATATAGTTCTCACTTTAACATTATAAATTGAATAATTTCCTTGACTGGGAGAATGTGAAGATCTCTCTCTGCCCACGCATTTTCAGTTCCCCATCATTCCTTTGCTTCCTCCATCTCTTTCCACTTTCAAAAATAATAATCAGATTATAACAACTAATATTTCTTGAACCTATTTTGTGAGTGAGTTGTTGTGCTATGGCTTTATATACATTGTCTCATTTACTCTTGCAGAATAATTGTATTCTTCCCATTTTAAAATTGAGGAAACAGAGGCTAAAGGAAGATTGGGTAATTTGTCTAAAGTTATACGGTTATTTTCTGCCAGGACCTGAATTCAAGTCCAGTCTCTTTGAACAAATTATCAAATGGGTAAATTGGTAGATAAGCAAATAAATAAGTACCTAAATAAAATACGTAGATAGATGATAGTTGGATAAAGTAAATCAACTGAAGAAATCATTTTGCTTATTGTAGAGAATAAAACAAATACCAGATACAAGAAAAAAGTTAATAAAACCAAAAGTAGGCAACTATGAAAAAAATAGACATTTTCATAACCCAAAGATAATAACAGTCAATCCTTTGGCACATTTTCTTCAATTATATATGTATATATGTAAGTACTATGTAAATATGTATGTATGTATCTATCTATCCATATAATTCAAGTAATATTAAATGTAAGATTATATTTAAATGAAATATATATTAAATAATCTGGCAAATACGAAAATTTCTCCAGGTCATTAAAATTTTCTTGAAAGTATAAATCTAATAGATTTATAACATTCTTTCATTTGAATGTTTTATATTTTATTTAACCATCCTCTTATTTTTTGAATTTAGTAGTTTCCTCCCCAAATTGGGGATTATTAATAATGCCACAATGATTATCTTTGGATAGAAATCTTTGTCTAAATCTCTGCCCATTTTTTTAAAGATACATTCCTAGAACTTGGAAGACTTATTGAGAAAAATGAATGAACTTTTATAAGGCTTTTGTTATGTTATAATTTTAAACTGAGTATTAAATAACACATTTTCATCTAAAACATGTGCCAGATATTTCCAGAAAAGATTGAGAAAATTGATCTTGCATTCTTTAACTAGCTACTTTTATGATTTTTTGTGTCTTTTCTTCCAAACTTTTATGTATTTACACATATATAGACCTATAACATTTATTCACATATTATACTCCTTTTCATAGAATTGGTAATAAAGTACACATACATACAGAAAATTTAATATACTTCCCTGGTCATTTAACATTATATAAAATAGTGTCTAACTATGTGTATATATAAGCATTTTCCATGTTGTTAAATATTCTTCAAAATATGATTTTATTAACAGTGTTATGTTCTCTTATATGAATGGTTTATTATTAAGCTTTTAGATTATCATCTGCTTATCCTGGAGATATCATTGCCACATAAAAAATAGTAATTATTTATTACTAGATAAAAAAAGTGAAGATACTTCTTAAAGAAGATTGATACATATTTCCAAATTGCCCTCCAGGAAGAATCTACAGTTTACATTTGTACTAAGATCTACGAATGTCCCATTTTCCCACACGTTATCATTCTTACTCACCTTTAATAGCCTTAAAGGCAAAATACGATAGCCCTTTATTGTTTTCATTTGCATTTCTTTATTAGTGAATTGAACAATTTTCATTTGTATTCCCCTTTTGTAAATTCTCTATTCATGTCCTTTGCCAGTTTCGCTATTAAGATGTCAGTGCTTTTCTTACTGTTGAACAAAACATTTTTATATATTAGCATTTTTTCAATCATATTTGTGGCAAATATGTTTCCTTCTTTGTAACTTTGCCTTTTAATTGTATTAGTAATATTTTTGTCTGTAAATTATTTAACTTTTGATGATATACAAGTTATTGATCATTTCTTTTGTGTTATCTTCTATTTTTTGTTTAGAAGAACTTCATTAACTCCCCATCAGTAAAATACTTACCTAGATTTTCTTTTTTTCTTTTTTAAATTGAGATATAATTTTTTCTCTTTGTTTTTTTTTGTTTGTGTTTTATTTTTAATTGAGATATCATTTGCATTCTATTTTTCAGGTGTTTTTTCTGTCATCATTTTATATTTACTAATAACTAGGAACTATTTTATTATATAATATGGAATAAGACCCATATTGACTATTAAACAAATTTCTGCCAAATCATTTATTAAGTCATTTATCCTTTCCTCCATTGATTTGTGAAGATGTTTGGTCAGACACAGTAGTCTTTTAACATTCCAAGATGTATAGTAGTTCAGAATTTGGATACTGTAGTCAGTAAAATTGGGTTTGAGTCCTGGCTCTACTATGGATTTGGTGAGTTAACTTGGGCAAGTAACTTAGCCCACCTCATCCTCAATTTTCCCATCTATAAAAGAGGGATTGTAGGGAGACTGCATTATGTGGTGCGTGTGGAGAAGTTAGCATGGGGTGTGTCACCTAGGAACATGCAGTACAGTACATATTAGCTACTGTGATATACCACTGCATGCAATCAAATGATAGACTATATGATCAAAACATAAACAAAACGCATCCTCTTCCATATAACCAGTGTTAGCTTCACTCCCTCACAGCGACTTCCATATTTATAAATGTAAATATTTACAAAATGTTCAACATATTTACAAAAAGTTTGGATGTAAAACCAGGTTATCTCAAAGGTTGGAGGGATTTATGGGGATTTTTCTGTATTACTTCACAGAGTAATATGGAGTTTGCCGCACTGTTCTTCTTTGTATTAAAGTGTTGGTTGGTGAGGATGTGACACAACCAAGACTTTCATATACTGCTGGTCAAAATGTAAAATGGTACAACCATGTTGGAAAATATTTTGGCAGTTTCTTGAAAAGATAAGCATATACCGCCCATATGATCCCATAACCCTGCTCATAAGAATTTATCCAAGGAATGAACACATATGTCCATACAAAGCTTTGGAAGTGAACACTCACAGCAGCTTTGTTTGTTGTAGACAAAACTGGAAACTGGAAACAATCCAAATAGCAATCAAACTCGTGAATGGATAAACAAATGGTGATATAGCCATATAGTTGAATACTACTCAACATATAAAGGAATGAAATATCAGTATACCCAACAACATAGATCAATCCCAAAATAATCATGTTGAATTTAAAAAGCCAGAAAAAAAAGCACACACTGTATGACTCTATTTACATAAAACTATATAAATATAAACTCATCTATAATGACAGAAAGTACATCACTGGTAGCTTGAGGATGGAGGAGGTAAAGAGAGCTAAACAGAAGGAATGACAAAGGGATGAGATGAAACTTACTTGTGTAAACCTATGTAAAACCTTAACAGATTTTACACTTTAAATAGGTGTAGTTTATTGCATGTCAGTACACCTCAATAAAGCTGTCAATAAAAGCTCTCTGCAATTTTAATTAGGAGGCTATTACTTCTACAAATTAAGTTGGAAAAATATTTTTAAGTAACTATTCTTTCTATGCAGAACTTTGATAGTATCTCAATTCTGTTTGAATCTTTTCAGTCTCTTAGTGTGTATATCCTAATTGTGGTTCTTATCAGGTAGTGCTCAATCATTTCTTAAGATTTTTCATAGATAGTTTTCCTTTTTCTTTTTAAATTGAGACAAAATTCACATATCATAAAATTCATCACTTTAACAGGTACAGTTTCATGGTTTTTAGTCGATCCACAGAGCAATGCATTCATGACCTCTAATTTCAGAACATTTTCATTCCTCCATAAAGAAATCCCATTCTTTTTAGCAATCAGTGCTTATTCACCTGTCTCAATACATGCCAACCAAAACTACTTTATTTCTTTTTGGATTTGCCTATTCTGGCCATTTCTTGTAAATGGAATCATACAATATGTGGCCTTTTTGTCTGGCTTCTTTCATTTAGTGTAATGTTTTTAAGGTTCAACCAGGTTATAGCATATACCGGTAGTTCATTCCTTTTATGCCTGAATAATAATCCATTCTATGACTATACTGTATTTTTTTATCCATTCATCAGTTGATGGGCATTTAGATTATGTCCTCCTTTTGGCTATTATGAATAATGCTACTATGAACATTTGTGCACAAATTTTTGTGTAGACATATGTTTTCTATTCTCTTGGTTGTATACCTAGGAATGGAATCACCAAGTTACATAGTAACTCTCTGCTTAACTTTTGGGGGAATGGCCAAACTGTTTTGCAATGCATCTGCACCATTTTATAATCTGGTCAGGAATGTATGTAGGTTTAAATTGTTCTACTCTTCATCAACATGTGCTATTTTTCCATCTTTTTTTTTTTTATCATAGCCATCCTATTGGGTGTGAAATGGTATCTCATTGTGTTTTTTATTTGCATGTCCCTAATTGCTAATAATGTTAAGCACCTTTTTATGTATTTATTGGTCAGTAGGGTGGCTATCTTCTTTGGAAAAATGTCTATTCAAGTCCTTTGCCAATTTTTTAAAAAATTGGGTTACTTTTTTGTTGTTGAGTTCTTTATATAGTCTGGATCCTAGATCCTTATCAAATACATAACACTAGCAAATATATTCTACTATTCTGTGGGTTATTTTTTCACTTTCTTAATGTAGTGCTTTAAAGCACAATTTTTTTTTTTAATTAAAGAAGTTGTGGGGCTATGGAACAATCATTCACAAAATACAGGATTCCCATGTACCACCCTGTTTTAACACATTACATTGGTGTGGTACATTTGTTGCAATTGATGAAAACATTTTTATTATTGTACTCTTGTATTTAGGCCTTTTTTCCATTTTGAGTTATTTCATACATAGCATGAGTTAGGATACCAAATTCATACCAAAGCAAAAGTGCTTATGGATAGCTGTTGTCTCATCACCGTTTGTTGAAAGACTGTTCCCCATTGAATGGTCTTGGAACCCTTTTTGAAAATTAATTGACTGAAAATGTATGGATTTATTTCTAGACTCACAAAAGTATTCTATTGACCTTTATGTTTGTATTTATCGTGGTACAATGCAGCCTTGATTATTGTAGCTTTGTGATAAGTTTTCAAATTGGGAGGGTCATTCCTCCAATCTTTTATTTCAAGATTGTGTCAGCTATTCTGAATCTCTTATATTTCCATATGAATTTTACGTTCAGCTTGTCAATTTCTGCCAAAAACCCACCTGAGATTTTGAAGGGGATTTTGTAAAATCTGTAGATTGGTTTGGGGACTATTGCCATCTTAACAGTATTAATTCATTTACAGTTAATGTGATTACTGATAAGGTAAGATTTAGGTCTGCCATATTGCTGTTTCTTTTCCATATATTTTACATCTTTTGCATTCTTCTGTCCCAACATTACTACCTTATTCTTGTGTTAAATAGATATTTTCTAGTGTAACATTTTATTCCCTTTTTGTTTCTTTGACTATATTTGTTAGTTATTTTCTTAGGGATAATAATTAACTTCTTAAATATATAACAATCTAGGTCAGTAAATACAACTAAATTTCAATAGTATACAAAAACTTTGCTCCTGTCTAGCTCTATTCCTTCTCTCCCCCTCTGTGCGATTATTGCCGTGCATATGCATCTGTATACATTGTGTGCCTATTAACATAGATTTATAATTATTGCTTTGTGCAGTGTCTTATAAATCATATAGGAGAAAAAAGTGCCATAAGCAAAATAAATACATTTATACTGACATATGTATCTCTGTAGTTACCTGTTCCTGTCCTGTAGTTCTTCATGTGGGTTCAAGTTACAGCTCTGTTTTAGCTTTCACTCCCTGCTTGCACAGAGCCCCATGGTTAGCCAGAGGTGAGAGTTTAGGGCCTTCTCAGTTTTTCCTGAACATTTACAAAGCCCTGAGCATGCACACAGCCCTACATGTGCATGTGGACTTCTAGACCACCAGCAATAGTTCACAACTTTTCAAAGCCCTCTAGAGAGATCTCATTCTCCAGTCCCTTAAAGTTTTTGGTTAGCCTACTGTTTATTTCAACTGTTATCATCACTGCAGGCAACCATAATGCTAAAAGTTGTCTCTGGGACAAAGTTCCCAAAGTTCCCAGGGAAAAGGCTCTTCACACTGGGTAAACTCTAGATCAGGTCCAATAAAGACAGCCTTGCAAGTGGGGTCTTCTGGGGAACCACCAGAGAGGTCGAGTAATGATAATTTTCTGGGAATGGAGATTTTAAGGAGCTCCAACCCTGTTTTTCCCTCTCCAGTGGCTGCCTGGCCACTTTGTTAGATGCTATAATGAAAGGGGGTTCTGAACTTGCCTCTAGTCCAGCTATATTGTATAGGAAGCAACACTTGCTTGGATCAGCTAATTAGATATAACCTTAGACTTGAAGTTCGAGAAGGGTGTTTTGACCTCCCAAGGGATCTAACACAAAAGGAAAATTCAGGAAGCACTGGAATGAATGTTCTAATAACTCCTTGAGATGATATAGATTATGCTGTGAGCTTTTTCTTGTTCAAGGACAGTAGGAAAGATAGAGCATCAAAGTGCTCTATAAAATCTTATTCAATCAGCCAAAATATTTTCTTTTGGGAGGTTACATTTGGCCTTTTAAAAAACCTTTTTAAATTTACAAAAGCTAAATGTAATGTGATATCCTGGATGAGATCCTGGAGCAGAAAAAGGACATTAGGGGAAATTAATGAATAAAGTACGGAGTTTCATTAATAGAAATGTGCCAATGTTGGTGCATTAGTTGTGACAAATGTTCCATAGTTACGTGAGATGCTAACAATAGCAGGAACTAAATGCATTAAATAGGAATTCTCTGTATTATCTCTGCAACTTTTCTGTAAATCTAAAACTATTCTAAAATAAAAAGCTTATTTAAGTTTTAAAAATCAGAGGAAAGAACTTTGATCTCAATCTAAGACAAGCTGCAACTTTGGCATGAGCCTAGTATTCAGGCCATGTAACTGTAACTATGCATCAACCAGTATCAGATTCAGTCTAATCATAGGTCCTCTTATTTTCAGGGGTGGGG
>PVIY010031553.1:0-29740 GCA_004026745.1 Myrmecophaga tridactyla | reverse complement strand
CTCTCTCTAAGCCCAGCTCTGCAAGTGAAATCATTGCCCTTCCCACTAGGTGGGACATGATATCCAGGCATGAAAGTCTCCCTGGCGACGTGGGACATGACTCCCAGGGATGAGCCTGGCCATGGCACTGTGGGATTGACAATGCCTTCCTGACCCAAAAGGGGAAAAGAAGTGCAACAAATAAGGTATCAATGGCTGAGAGAGTTCAAATAAAGTTGAGAGGCTATTCTGGAGGCCACTCTTATGCATGCTTCAGCTAGACATTGCTACTTCTCATGGTTGGCCAAACCCCAGTCAAAACCATTCCTGTCAATCCTAAAGGACACCTAAGAGGTGGGCCACGATGGCTCAGCAGGCAGAGTTTTCACCTGCCAAGGTGGAGACCTGGGTTCAATTCCCGGTGCCTGCCCATGCGGGAAAAAAAAGAACACCTATGGCATTATCTGAGATTCTTCAAAGATTCTATATGCTATGATTACTTTGATTACTTTCCAGAACCTACAACCTCCAAATGGGTTTCTAGGACAGATAAGTCCTGAAACCCAGAGGAGCCAGCCTCTCCAGAATATCAGCTAGTTTCATTTCCTTATCCCATTTTGTCGACACCCCTTTCCAACATGTAAAAGTTAGACTGGGCATAGCCCATATACCCCTAAAGATTGGGAAAAAATTCAAAGGAGAAGGTGGAGTTATAACAGAGAAGACAGGATTTAACAAATGAGTATGATAGCAGAATCATTATATTGATATTTCTTTTAGTCTCAGTGTCTTGGAGCAGCTAGAAGTAAAAGCCTAAAATTGTGGAATTGTAACCCATATGAAACTCTGAAATCTGTTCGATAGCTAGTTGTGATATGCTTTGAAATTTATTACTCTTTTGGATATATGTTATTTTCCACAACTGAAAAAAGACAAAAAAAATAAATTTCATTTGTAATAATTTTTCTCTTATATGATTAATAAAACAATGAATAAATAACCACATAAAATGTTTATATGCATATATTATGTAGCGCTATAACTTGTATGACTCAATAGCACAAAAAATGAGGGAGGGAATGGAGCTAAATAGGAGCAAAATTTTTGCATTCTATTGAAATTTAGTTGATTGTCTATAATGCATTATTACAAGTTAAAAGGTTGATTTTAAGACCCATGACAAGCACTAAGAAAACGACTCAAAAATATAATGAAAGGAATGATGAAGGAATTAAAATCATACACTAGAATGCATTATTCATACTTTCCTTTGGTTCTTTATACATGATTTCCTTTAGTTCTTTTAACATATTTAAAATAGCTGATTTAATCTTTAGCAGACAGAATTCATTAATGGAGAAACACAGGAACAAAAAGAATATAAGGCATAAGGAAAACAAAAAGCAAAATGGAAGACATAAATCCAAGCTTATCAATAATTACATGAATGTGAATGAATTTTAAACTTCAATTAAAAGGCAGAAATTGCCAGAATGAATAATTTAAAAAATGGTCCAACCATATGTTCTATAAAAAAGACACACATTAGATTCAAAATTTGAAAGTAAAAGGATATAACAAGATATACCATTGAAAACCAAAAGAGAGCTGGAGTGGTTATACTAATATAGTATCAGATAAAATTGACCATAAAACAAAAAATTGTCATTAGAGATACAGGGCATTTTATGATGACAAAAGGATTGTACTGGATTGATTAGTGTTCCTGCCATAATTCATGTCCACTCAGAACCTGAGTCTGAGGTTATTTGGGAATAGAGATTCTGAAAATGTAATTAGTTAACTAAAGATGAGGTGACACTGAATTAGGATGTGTGCTAAATCCAATGACTGGTGTCCTTATAAGAAGGCCACAGTGCTACAGAGGGAACACAGCTATATGTAGACAAAAGCAGAAAATGAAATGATGCAGATAAAAGCCAAGGAATGCCAAGGATTGCTGGCAACCACCAGAAGCTTGGAATAGACAAAAAGGATTATTCCCTATAGTCTTGAGAAAGTGTGGCTCTGCTAACATCTTTGACTTCAGGCTTCCAGCTTCCAAAATTGTGAGAGGATAAATTTGTTTTTTTAAGCCACCAATGTGTGGTATTTTGTTATGGCAACCCTAGAAAACTGACACAATGCTTACTCCAGGAAAAAAAAATTATAACAATTGTAAACATATATTCACTTAACAGCAGAGCTGCAAAATGCATGATGTGAAACTGTAAAAATAAGAACAAAAGTAGACAATACAACAATAATAATTGGAGAGTTCAATACCCTACTTTCAGGAATGGATAAAACAAGTAGGCAGAAGATCAGTAAGGAAACAGAAGTCTTGAAAAACATAATAAACCAACTAGATCTAATAAACATCCATAGAAAACTCTACATAATTTCTCAAGTGCATATGGAACATTCTCCAGGATGGAAGATATGTTAGGCCATAAAAATTGTCTCAATAAATTTAAAAGGATTGAAATCATGCAAAATATGTATCCGGACCACAAGGGAATAAAAATAGACATCAAGAACAGAATGAAATTTGAGAAATTCAAAAATATGTGGAAATTAAACAACACATCTCTGAATAACCAATAGGTCAATGAAGAAAATACAAGGGAAATTAGAAAATATTTGGGGATGAATTAAAATGAAACTACAACATATCAAAACTTGCGGATTGTAGCCAAACAATGCTTGGAGAAAAATTATAGCTATAAAAGCTTATAAAAAGAAAGCCCTTTAATCAATAGCTTAACCTTCCATCTTTAGAAATTAGAAAAATAAAAGCAAACTAAACCAAAAGCAAGCAGAAGGATGGATATAATAAAGTTTGGCACAGAAATAAGTGAAATATGGAAGAGAAAAACAATAGAGAAAAATCAATAAAACAAAAATTTTGTTCTTTGAAAAGATCAACAATATTGACAAACTTTCAATTGCATCTACAAGGAAAAAAATGGAAGACTCGATGACGAAAATCAGGCATGAAAGAAAGATCATTACTATGACCTTACAAAAATAAAATGGTTTGTAAAGGAATACTCTGGACAATTGTATGCAAACAAAATAGATAACTTAGATGAAATGGACAAATCCCAAAGGAGACACGAACCTCAGAACTTTATGCAAGAAAAAATAGAAAACCTGAACAGACATTTTACAGATAAAGAGATTGAATTATCCATCAAAAAACTTTTGAGAACCAGATTACTTCACTAGGGAATGCTACCAAATATATGAAGAATTAACACCAATCTTCCCCAAATTCTTCCAAAAGTAGAAAAGTGAATACTTCCCAACTTATCTATGGAGCCAATGATTACCCTGATCCCAATACCAAATACATCACAAAAAAAACTACAGACCAATATCACTTTTGAACATAGTTGCAAAACTCTTCAACATAATACTAGCAAGCTAAATCCAATATCATATTAAAAGGATGCTATACCATGACCAAGTGGGGTTTATCCTAGGAATGTCAGGTTGGTACAACATATGAAAATCAATCACGAGAATACAATTTATAATAGAGTAAAGAACAAAAATCACGTGACAATCTCAGTAGATACAGAAGACTCATTTGAAAAAAATCCAACATCTTTTTATGATAAAAACACTCATCAAGCTCAGAATATAAGGGAACATTCTCAGCATGATAAAGGCTATCTTCAAAACACTCATTGCAAACATTATACTTAATGGTTAAAGACTTAAAGCTCTCTCCCTAAAATCAGTAACAGGACAAGAATGCCTGCTTTCACCTCTTCTCACGTTGAGGTCCTAGCTGGGGTAACCAGGCAGGAAAAAGAAATGAAAGGCATTCAGATTGAAAACAACAAAGTAAAACTATCTCTCTTCACAAATAATATGATCTTATATATGGAAAATACTAAGGGATCCATTAAAAAACTATTAGACATATTAAATGTGTTCAGGAAAATTGCAGGATACATGATTCAATATGCAAAAATCAATTGTATTTCTACACACCAGCAATGAAAAAATTGAAGATAAAAATAGGATAATTCCATTTTCCATACCATCAAAAAAGAAAAAAATACTTAAAAATATATGTAAAAAAAGAAATTTAAGGCTTGTACTTTAAAAATTATAAAAATTATTGTAAGAAATGAAAGAAGACAAATAAATGGAAATAAGTACCATGTTCATGGATTAGAAGACAGTATTAAGGTAGAAATACTTTCAAAATTAATTAACAGATTCAATACAATCCTTATCAAAATCCAGCTTCATTTATTGCACAAATTGACAATTTCATCCTAAAATTTATATGGAAATGCAAGGGATGCAAAATAGCGAACACAATCTTGCAAAACAAGAACAAAGTTAGAGGACTCAAACTTCACAATTTCAAAGCACTTTACAAATTTAAATGATCCAGGCATTGTGGTATTGGCCTAATTATTTGACCTATGGATTGATGGAATAGAATTGAGAGCTCAGAAATTATCCCCTAGAATTTCAGTCAATTTTAGTTTGACAAGATACAAAGTTTATGCAATGTGGGATACAATAGCCTTCTCAGTACCAAAAGCAAAAGCAATTTAATGAAAAAAAAAAGATAAAAAGTGATTTCATAAAAATTAAAAACTTTTGTGTTTTAAAGGACACTAACAAGAAACTGAGGAAACAACCCACAGAATGGGAGAAAACATTTGCAAACATATATCAGATAAGGGAATAGCATCCAGAATATACAAAGAATTCCAACAAATCAACAATAAAAAGAAAATTAGTCTAATTAGAAAATGCCCAAGGATCCAAATACACATTTCTCCAAAGAATATACAATTGATCTATAAGCCCACGAAAAGAGGTTCACCATCACCATGTAAATGTAAATGTAAGCCAAATGAGATAACACTCAGAACCAAAGACCCCACATTGTATGATTCCAACTGAATGAAATGTCCAGAATAAGCAAATCCATAGAGACAGAAAGTAAATGAGTGGTTGCCAGGTGCTGTTGAGAAGGAAATTGAACTTGACAGCTAATGGAGATAGGGTTTCTTGTTAGGATGATGAGAATTATCTGGAATAAGAGTGGCAATTGTTGATCAACTTTGTGAAGAAACTTAAAACTAATAAGTTGTACACTTTAAAACCCTAAAGTTTATGGTATGTGAATTATATTACAATAAAAATGAATATGATACAAATCCCTGTGCAAAAGATAAATAAGCCAAAGCAACAATTGGCAAACGTATACTAGGCAATTCATAGGCTGATTATTGGTAGCCAACAAGCATGGAAAGTAAACATATGTAATGATCTTTAATCTTAGTAGGAATCAGTAGTTTCCTATTAAGTGAGATAAAAAATGAAAAACTTTGGAGTTTGCTCCCTGCCTTGGCCCTGGACCAAACCAGAAGTTTTATTCCTCCCTTCAGAATGTAATTTGTGATCAGGGAAGGCAATGCTCTTATGTTATTAGCAACTTTCCCCTTTGACTTTATAAAAAACCTATTACCTACATAGTCCCCTTGCCACTGGTTGACTGTAGTAATTTCCACACATAATCCAGCTTAGTACCACAGTGTCATTCCTCAATCTTGATTACCAAGGGCACGCTTCCATCAGACCCATCTCATTCCCACATACGGTCCCAAACATCCTCTCACCTTGAATCTGCAAAGGTTGCTTCCAGTTGACGATGCCTGGCAAACCAAGGACTTCTTGCAAATGCCTTGGATTCTTAGAACAAACTTGCTAAGTATTAATGTAGTTATCAAGATCATCTGTCATCTCCTAGATGAGATAGTAAAAGGAAAATTATTTAAATGGACTTCAAGACACTGGAGAATCTATGCAAACATAAAACTTGTTCATTTCAACTTGGACACAAGTATAACAGGGGAATAAGCTCAAATCCCAATAAGAGACTCATAACTCCTACCTGCTCCTGTAGCCATATGATGACTGTATTAAAATTAGGCCACCTGTCCACCAGCACCCAAAGCTAGAATAGGTTCCTCTGGTTTATGTGCAACAGGGTACCATAAACATATTGGAGTCCAAAGTATAGAGAGGGTATGGGAAGCACAGAATTCACTGGTTGTGGAAAAAATCTTGAAATAAATGCATAGACATTCAGGGTTGGCAGGCTGATGTACAGACTCTGTGTACAGCATGTTGACCGAGAGGTTTCTGTTTGTACAACTTGAGTGGCAGCAACCCAATCTCCCTACAAAAGCTACCTAATCTGCCCTTGGCTAATTTTATCAGAAGAGTTTGCTTTCTGCTGAGTGATAATCTGTCCACTACATGATTTCTCTTTTCAGTATCACTCTGGAGTCATGCAGAATTATTCTTCATTTTCACCCTATTTAGAGCTTAATGTGATTGAAACTTACTGCCTTAGTATAATTATGATTATTCTGGAGCATCTTTTCTAGGCACTTAACATACATTATCTAATGTAGTTCTTATAAGCGTATACTACTATTTCCACTTTAGAGTTGATA
Organism: Myrmecophaga tridactyla; assembly: GCA_004026745.1. Taxonomy (NCBI): domain Eukaryota; kingdom Metazoa; phylum Chordata; class Mammalia; order Pilosa; family Myrmecophagidae; genus Myrmecophaga; species Myrmecophaga tridactyla. The sequence continues at coordinate 23,261 of PVIY010031553.1, read as the reverse complement.
AAACTGAGGTTTAGGGACATTAAGTACCTTGCCATGCTGATTTGAAATGATGTATGTACCCTAGAAAAACCATATTTTAATCCTAATCCCATTTTGTAAAGGCAGCTGTTTCTTCCAATCCCTATTCAGTATTGTCTGTTTGAAACTGTATTAGATCATCCCCCCTGGAGGTGTGATTTAATCAAGAGTGGTTGTTAAACTGGATTAGGGGGAGGTGTGTCTCCACCCATTTGGGTGGGTCTTGATTAGTTTACTGGAATCCTATAAAAGAGGAACAGTTTTGGAGAGAGATTCAGAGAAAACAAAGCAGAATGACATAGCCACAAGAAGCAGAGTCCACCAGCCAGTGACCTTTGGAGAGTGTTCTAGTTTGCTAGCTGCCGGAATGGAACACACCAGAGACGGATTGGCTTTTAATAAAAGGGGATTTATTGTGTTAGTTCTTCAGAGGAAAGGCAGCTAACTTTCCACTGAGGTTCTTTCTTACGTGGAAGGCACAGGATGGTCTCTGCTGGCCTTCTCTCCAGGGCCCTGGGTTCCAACAACTTTCCCCGGGGTAAATTCTTTCTGAGATGAGGAATGCCGAGCTGCTTAGGCTGTGCTACGTTGCGTTCTCTCATTTAAGCACCAGCCAATTAAGTCAAACGTCACTCATTGCAGCAGACACGCCTCCTAGCCGACTGTAGATGTAATTAGCAACAAATGAGGTTCACTTACCATTGGCTTATGTCCGCAGCAACAAGACTAGGTATGCTCACCTGGCCAAGTTGACAACTGAATCTAACTAACACAGAGAGGAAGAAGGAAAATGTCTCCCAGGGAGCTTCATGAAACAGGGAGCCAGGAGAAGAAGCTAGCAGATGATGCCGTGTTCGCTGTGTGCCCTTCCAGCTGAGAGAGAAACCCTGAACTTCATCGGCCTTCTTGAACCAAGGTATCTTTCCCTGGATGCCTTAGATTGGACATTTCTATAGACTTGTTTTAATTGGGACAATTTCTCGTCCTTAGAACTGTAAACTAGCAACTTACTAAATTACCCTTTTAAAAGCCATTCCGTTTCTGGTATATTGCATTCTGGCAGCTATCAAACTAGAACACTTGCTTAAATTCAAGTGACTGATAATCTCAGATTTATCGAGTTCCAGATGCCATGATATTTCTACTTTACCATGCTACTATTTATCTAATATAATAAACATTAGGAGGGTGTATAACAGACAAATCGATCAAAAGAACAGTCCAAGTGAGATACCTTATTTGTTGGAAATATAGTGAGATGAAAACTTGACTGCTTTCCGTTTGCAGACAAGCTTGATTTCCTTCAAATCCAATTGAGATGGGAAAGGATTTGAGAGAGGGAGGGATGGTGAGGTGGTGATGCTGGCTTCAGCTCCTAGTTATTATGCAGACAACACAGCAGGAGTGGGTACAAGAGCAGACTCCAGAGTTTGAATCAAGGCTTTACCACTCACGTATAATCTGTGAGGACTTAAGCAGCTTACATAAATTATTAGTGTCTTAGTTTTTTTTTTTTTACTTATAAAATGGATAGACAATAGCACTTTCCTGTTGTAAGCATTAAATAAGATGATACTCATAAAATAAATATTTATAATTATATCTGCAATATGGTAAGCACTCTTTAAATGTTATCTACCATTATCATTTCCTCTCCAAATTAGTGGCAGAGCCAATTACAAAAGCCAGGACTTTAAAACCCAAGCCTAGTGATTTTATTATAATGCATTGGGCTAGGTTTGGGTCAGGCAATAATAGGAAAAGCAACTTACATTTCAGAAGCTCTTGGCAGATTGCAAACTGTTTTGCCTAGATTAAGTTACTTAAACTCAAAGACAAAAAAAAAAAGCCTCCACTTTATAGATGTGGTGCAGCCTTCTCCATAAAATGGAGGCAACAAAATTTCCCCAATTACCTAGAGGAAAAGTACTAGATAAACTAGAGCATTGGGTTTTTCTGCAAACTAGTGAACATTTATTCCAATGCTCAGAATTTTCTGAATGTCTTATTGTAATCAGGAGCCTCTTATTTCAGTCTTATAACTAACACTATATCAAAAGAAACCCATTGTGCCAGTTTGAATCTATTATGTGCCCTGAAAAGCCACATTTTAATCCTAATCTAATCTTGTGGGAGCAGCTGTTTCAGTCCTGATTCAATATTGCAGGACAAAAACGTTTTATTAGATTATCTCCACAGAGATTTGACACACCCCATTGTGGGTATAATCTTTGATTAGATGGAGATGTCACTCCACCCATTCCAGGTGGGTCTTGATTAATTTACTGGAGTCCTTTAAAAGAGGATACATTTTGAAGAGAATCAGAAATGACAGAAACAACAGAGCCAACAGAGAGAGAGCAAAGAGCACCAATAAAAACTTCAGAGCCGACAGAGAGAGAGAGAGAGAGAGAGAGAGAGAGAGAGAGAGAGAGAGAGAGAGAGAGCAGAGACACGGATGTTTGGAGATGTTTGGAGCTCAGCAGATGTAGCCATGTGCCTTCCCATGAGATGTTAAGCAAACCAGAACCTGGAGAGAGCCAAGGAAACCAAGAGATGAAAGCCAGCCCCAGAGAAGCAAAAGTGAGAAACGCCTACAAGAACAGAGGCTGAAAGCAGTAGGACCTGGTCAAAGGACCTAATATGGACACTTTCACTTCCTAAGAAATGTAAACTTTTTTTTTCCATAAACTTTTATTGGTGGCTATTTTCTTTTTCGTTTCCTCACATAAGTGTCCTAAATTACTTTCATCATCAAAAACTACCTTTTTAATTTAATTTTATTTTTTTCCACTGTTAGAAACTACCGTTTAGGTTGTTTTTTTTCCCCTACCATCAGTTGAAAATTTAATAAAGACATCAGTTGCTGATTAAACATTTTAGCTGACTAATCTGCGGTGACAGAAAGCAGATTGGCGTTTGCCTGGGAGAGGAGCAGAGGCCTGGGAGGGGATTACAAAGGGACATGCAGAAATTTATAGATATGTTTATTATCCTGGCTGTAAAGATGAGTTCATGACTGTAGACATATGTCAAAACTTTCCCAATTACACACTTTATTCGTTTTTTAATTTTTTATTCTTTTTTCTTTATTTGTTCCATTGTACACTTTAAATTCATTCATTATGGGCATTTAATTAAACTTCAGTAAACCTGTTAAAAAAAAAAAATCTGGTTGACTTGTTCCCAGAAAATACAATGAAAAACTTACCAATAAATGTTCATTGAAGAGACAGCCTAAATTATTAAAATTCCTGAGTTATTTCTGCCTTTGTTAGATTTGCTTGGTATTCCAGAATAAAGTCTTTTTTCCTTGAGTTGTTCATTGCATTCAATAACGAAAACAGCAAATACTTTGCAATATTTACCAGGTTCCAGGCACTGTTGTGAGTGGTTTATATCTGTTCATTTGATCCTCACAAGAACCAACAGAGGTAAATCATATCTTCATTTTGTAGTTGAGGAAACTGAGATACCAGGAGACTGATTAACTTGCCTAAGGTCACAGTGTTTGTAAGTAGTGGAGCTGGTCTATGAACTCAGACAGTCCAGACCTTAGAAACAAATACTATACTGCCTCAGTTAAGTTTTATACAGAAAAATATTTGAGATTGTTCAGAATCTTTTTTAACAACATGCCAAACGTCATGTACAAGTCTATCTGTTTAAGTTTTAGGTGTCCCCCAGTTTGTGAAAACTAACAACCAAAGCTCACGATATTTTCTAAAGACGCTGCAAGTAGTGTGTGATACCAGTAGCATTTAATGTATTGCTTAGTTAACCATTAAAATGGTTTCAGTTGTAGATGAGTACCCTTCTTTACGTTGTATGCCACTTCTAAACTAACTCCCCCCCAAAAAAGTTCTACGTCACTATTTTAAGATAATTTTCTATGTCTTATTTTGTGAACCACTGATTCCTAAATGTAAATTTTGAACATAATTTTCATCTAACATAATTTTTTTTTATTTCACCATTAATAACTAGGAAAAAACTTGCATTTTTTTAGAAGTCAACCTTTAAAGGGAAGCATAGCCTGAACTGTGGGTTCTCCTTCTGCCCGTGGTGTCTCCTACTCATTCTTTTTCTTTTTTAATTGTATAACATAACATATACAAAGCAAAGAAAGAAAAAAAGCAGTGGTTTTCAAAGCACTCTTCAACAAGCAGTTATAGGACAGATTCCAGGATTTGTTGTGGGGTACCACACCATCATCTCAGATTCTTCCTTCCAGCTGCTCCAGAATATAGGATGCTAGAAGGAATAATTTTTTTTTATCCTCGCAATTGACTTGTTTTTCTTTTTTTTGTGAAAAATAACATGTATACAAAAAAGCAATAAACTTCAAAGCATGGCATGACAATTAGTTGTAGAACAGAATTCAGAGTTTGGTATGGGTTAGAACTGTGAACTTTTAGCTTATGAAATTCCCCTTTTAAAAAGCCATTCCACTTCTGGTATATTGCATTGTGGCCGCTTGCAAATTAACACACTTACTGATACTTTCCACAACCAACGCATGCATGCATGCAGGGCTTTAAGGAGCTGAATCTTGTGTGTTTTAAAAGGTTTTTGACTTCTTCCCTTCCCCTCCCCTTCCAGATGCTTCTGGAATACCTTGTCCCTGAGAGTCTTCCATGGTTCCTTTAGGTCATCAGGCAGGCTGATCATCAGAAATTCTCCAGCTCCTACAGCATCTGGAAGCTGTGGACATGACTTCATGACTGCATCTTTAACCTAGAGGAGAGCAAGGAATGTTTTGGTGGGGGTCTGGTGTTTTAAGCACTAAAATGGGGTAAGCTGACTTATGGCAACAGGCCATAATTGTTCCTAGATATTTATTGACCTCTTTGTGGCTTTGTTACGAAGAGGGCTTGGGTGCTGTTTTGGTTTGCTGAAGCTGATGAAATGGAATATGCTAGAAATGAACTGGCTTTTAAGAATGGTGACATATTAGCTGACACACTGCAGTTCTAAGACCATGAAAATGTCCAAATGAAGGCATCAGCAGGATGGTACCTTTTTCCTAAGAAAGGCTGCCGGCTGTCTGGACTCCCCAGCCACATAGCCAGGCACCTGATGATGTCTGCTGGTCCTTCTCTCCTGGGATTCATTGCTTCCAGCTTCTGGCATCAGTTGCTGCTTCACTCAACTTCTGTAGGGCTTTTTCCATGAGCTTCTCTAAGGTTTTCTGTGCATCCTTTATCCTCTTACAAAGGACTCCGTGAGAACATTAAGACCCAGTTTGAATGAGGTGATTCACAGCTTAGTTGAAACAACCTAATCAAAAGGTCCCACCGACAATAGATCTGCATTCACAGGAATGATTAAAAGAAAATGATCCTTTCTGGAGTACAGACAGCCTCCAAACTACCATAGGTACCTATTACTTTCTTAAACTGGATAGAGACTTTTGTCAGACTATTTGAAACAGGGCACACATAAAGTGGAGAAATTCCCATCTCTGTGGGGTCCTCAAAGGTAGACAGGACTCTTTAGGGCAAGAGGACTGTATCAAAATATCTTGGCAAATGCACTAAACCCTAATGCTTTTTTCACTTCAGCAGGCTGGGAAATTCTATTGTCAACCTGGCTTCTGCCGAAGCCTTTACTCATGAGAACTGACTTTGGGGAGAAAGCAGGTGTTCCACAGAGTTGACAGCTGCGACATCAGGAAACTTGATTCTTGACCTTAAGATATGCTGCCTGCTACAGGGTCTTAAGTTTTGAAGAACTGCCAGCAAAAAGGGCAGCTGACTGCATTTAATGCTCCCACTTCCACTTCAGAAACTCCCCCACATTGCCAGTGGACAAAGATTAGCTTGGTGAAACATCCATCCACAAGCCCCTCAGAAAGTAAACTGTGGTACGAATCACGTGATGCAGAAGCACCAAGCAAAGCTATAGCACATTGTAGTGTGACCACCAAGGATTTTTATGGGGATTTAACCACCAGGAGTTCCCTTTCAGGATCAGCCTTAGATTATGGGATTCCACCTTTTGTTATCTCTTCATGAGAGATGGCATTTCAGGTTGGCATTTTTATTTTTACTGAAACTCAGTGGTTATATATTTTGAAGATAGAATTCTTTATGTAATAACTAGATGGAATGAGTTGTTCCAAAAATGTTTGCAAGTAATTTCTAACAACGAATAAAGTGTTGTCTGCTCTTTTTCTCCATCTTCCCTGGAGTGGCGTTCTTTGGCAACCCAACTTTAATTACCAAATTAAATTTTGGTAATTTTGAACACCAAAATAGGGAATTTGGTGTTCACCTATTCTCAGGGCAGCTGGGATAGGGAATTTTCCACTCCCCTTTTCTGTAATGAGAAGTCCTACTGCTGCTCTTACTCTACATTCAGGTTCTAAAAACCATTGTAGAAAACAAAAAGAAAAAAGAGTAAAAGGAAACAATGACATACGAGAACAAAAGTTCTAGCAAACTGTTCTAGTTTGCTAAAACTGACAAAACGCAATATACCAGAAATAGACTGGCTTTTAATAATTGCGATTTATTAGCTTACAAGTTTACAGTTCTGAGGCTGTGAAAATGTCCAAATCAAGGCGTCATCAGGACGGTACCTTCTTCCTGAAAACAGGCTGCAAGCAATTGTCAGGTCTTCTGTCACAGGGGACATGGCAACTCCTGCTGTTCTCTCTTCTCTCAGGTTTCCTTTCAGCTTCTGGTTTCAGTGGCTTCCTTTCCTTCTCTTCGTCTCTTTCTGGGTGTTCTTCTCCCAGATTTCTCTGGCTTTTCTCTCTGAACTTCTCTGTCTTTTCTTTATCACCTTCTCTGTGTGCTCCTCTGAATTTCACCTCTTATAAAGAACTCCAGTAAGAAGATTGAGCCCCCTGGGGCACAAGCCTCAACTGAAATAACCTTCCTTCCTATAACAGGTCTACACCCACAGGAATAGATTATCTTTTCTGAAGTACATACAGCTTCCAACCATCAAACAAACTAACTAGAAATTGATAAAAAACTAATGAACAGGACTCGAAGTAGAAGTCGTTATAAACTAGCACAAAACTATTTAGGAGTAGAGCATTATGTTTTTCAATAAAAGAAGATAAGGTTAAAATTTTAAAATGTGAAATAAGTAAAATAAAAATAATAACATATATTCCCAATAATAATAAAATAAAATTTAGACAATGTTTATGAGTTGGAGGCAGAATTAATAGCTGAAGAAAATGATAAATTTCATTTAAAGTTAATGAAAATAAGATGTGATTTCTTTTTTAACCATCCAAGTTCATCGTACCTCTCAATTCTATCTACATATACCTGCGGGCCCCTGGATCTCAGTTTAGAAACCCCTAAAATTGCAAAATCACAAAAGCTCTCTCCATCAAAAGATGATTTCTTTTAAAAATGAAATATTTAAAAAGGGCTTTCAAATGAAAGAAACCTGTCTTATATTTGGTCCCCTGCAACTACTTATTTTCATTCATTCCTTCATTCATTTACAGAAGGAGAACAGTAACTCCAAAGAACAATTTTCTGTTAATTCAGTTAAATTATCTATCTCTCTACCCCTTCACCCCCTCCGACTGAGTATTCTGATGTCTGTTGCATGAAGCTGTTACCTTTAAAGAATAAATAACAACATCGTTGGTTGCGGACCCAATTCTGAGAACACATACCAGGAGAGACAGTAACATCCCACTTGATGTTTTTGTTTCACATGGGCTATAGCCATGATGACCCAAAGCCACAGTTCATCCAGAAGTTGAATTGTTTGAAATAAACTAAAGGCACCTGAAATCCCAAACAGCCTGCATTCAGAGGCTCACAATATTCTGAGTCAGTTAACTTAAAAAAAAATTTAATAGACTTTATGTTTCAGAACAGGTTTACCTTTACAGAAAAATGAACAATATCTGAGAGAATTCTCCTTTTCCTCCCTTACTTGCACTCGGATCCCCCATTACTAGCTTCTTGTATTATGTGATATGTGTTACACTTGCTTAGCTGATATTGATACATTATTAAAGTACATAGTTTAAATTGAGGTTCACGCTGTTTTATAGTTCCTATAGGTTTTGATAAATGCATAATATCATTATTTCACCATTACATTATCATATGGAATAATTTCATCACCCTAAAACACTCACCTGTTCCTCACATTCTCTTCCAAACCCCTAGCAGCCACTGTTCTAAAGTTGATTAAAGGAATGAAGAAGAGATTAGTACATAACAGCGCCCAGGCTCTTTTTTTAAAAAACTATATTTGGACAACTACGTAGATTTTTTTAACATTTTAATAATTGAACTATTAATTATACTCCACTTGTTCTAGTTTGCAAGCTGCTGGAATGTAATATAGCAGAATTGGAACAGATTTTAAAAAGGGGAATTAAATAAGTTACAAGTTTACAGTTCTAAGGAAGTAGAAGTGTCCAAACTAAGGCACCTACAAGAGGTTACCTTCAGTCAAGAAGGGCTGGTACTGTCCAGACCACCTCTGTCAGCTTGCTCCTGGGGCTCCATTGCTTTCAGCCTTGTGGGGGTTCCTCACTTTGCTTCTCCAGGGCTGGCTTTCATCTCTTGGCTTCCCTTGGCTCTCTCCAGGTTCTGGCTTGCTTAACATCTCACGGTGACCTCTGCTGGGCTCTAAGCATCTCCAAATATCCCTGTCTCTGTTTTCCATGTGGCTGCTCTGTGTCAGCTCTGCTGTGAAGTTTCTCTAGGTTCTGAGGCATCTGACATCTCTCTCGGCTCGGTCATCTCTGAGGTTCTCCAAAATGCTTCCTCTTTTAAAGGACTTCAATAAACTAATCAAGACCCACCTAGAATGGGTGAAGTCACATCTCCATCTAATTAATAGTTAACACCCACAATTGGGTGTGTCACATCTCTATGGAGATTAAATCTAATCAAAATGTGCAACCTATATTATTAAATCAGGATTAAAAGAAAGGCCTGCCCCCACAAGATGGAATCAGGATTAAAACATGGCTTTCTGGAGTACCTAATACTTTCAAACTGGCACACCATTGTTTACAATAAGATTCACTGTGTTATACTTTACTATATTTTTTAATTTTAATTCTAGTAGCATATATACAACATAAAACTTCTCCCTTTAATTATACGCACTTATATAATTCAGTGCTGTTAATAATATTCACAATGTAGTGCTACCGTTATCCCCATCCATTACCAAAACTTTATAATCAACCTAAATAAACACTTAAGTTTTGATGTGAGAAATTCTTATTCTATATGGCTGAGCCACCTCTGCTGCCCCCTGCTGGCTAAGCAGGACCTATACAGTTTGAGGCATAAACTGCTTTGCAGGGTCTAGTAACCACCAGCACAGCTGCCCTGTTGCCGTAAATGTCCTTGGACAAAGCCATACAGATGCTTCAGATTCAAATCATCCATGGGATAAACAGATGGATGGGGAGAGGGGTGCAGATCATCTGTAAATTTAAGTCATTCAACACTCTGCATATGACTTCTAAGTACCTCTAGTTGTTCAGATAAAAAATCTTGGTGTCATTTTTAAATCTTTCATATTGCACATCTCCCCACTTCTTATCATCGCCATTTGAACATCAAAGTTTTAGCCATGGCCATCCCTTTTCTGGAGTATTACAATAGCCTCCTAACAGGTGTCCCTACCTTGGCTTATGATAAATACAATTGTTCAGTACCTAAGAAACTGGCACAAAATCAGAGTCTTGCTTTCCTTTTGACATCATGTCAAAGAAGCAACAGTACCATGGTAAGAAAGATCATTTACTCCAATGGCAACACACATTTGTATTGTACAGCTATATCATAATTTGCATAATGAGTTCCTAATTGCTAGCCATAAAATTTGGAATCAGCAATTCAATAGATCAGAAACAGAATGGCTTTTAAAGGGGGGGAATTTATTAAGTTGCAAGTTTACAGTTCTAAGCCTGTGAAATGTCTAAATTAAAGCAAGTCTATAAAAATGTCCAAATTAAAGCACCAAAATGAGGTTACCTTCACTCAAGAAGAGCCAGTGACATTCAGGGTCTCTCTCTCAACTGGAAAGGCATATGGTGAACATGGTGACATCTGCTAGCTTTCTCTCCAGGCTTCCTGTTTCATGAAACTCCCCTGGGGGAGTTTTCCGTCTTCATTTCCAAAGGACTCTGGCTGCGTGGGCTCTCATGGTTCTTGTGGCTCTCTTACTCTCTTCAGAATGCTCCCTCTTTTAAAGGATTCCAGTAAACTAATCAAGATTCACCTGGAATGGGTGGAGTCACATCTCCCTCTAATCAAAGGTTAATACCCACAATTGGGTGTGTCACATCTCTGTGAAGATAATCGAATCAAGTTTCCAACCTACAGTGCTGAATGGGGATTAAAATAAATGGCTGCTTCCATGAGATGGATTAGGATTAAAACATGGCTTTTCTAGGGTACATAATCCTTTCAAATCACCAAATTAATGCAGTCACCAGAGTGATCATGTGAAAACATCAAATTATGTCACTCTTGTTCAAAACTTTACAAAAGTTTACTCAAGAGCGAATAAGTTAACTCGGTATTAATTAGGTAGCTTTGTGTCTATATCTAATAAAGACATTGAATAATATGTGAATAGCTCCATATCTATTAAAGAAATTGAATATGTGAAAATGTCTTGTAACCTAGAAGTGCCCAACTGAAATGTGGGCTCTTTTCTTAAACTATTAAAAAACATATATGCCACAAGACTTTCCTTATCCTTCTTTCACTCCCCCTCTTTCTTCCCTCAGGAATTGGGGGCACAAAATTGAAAAGAAATCAGAAAATACTGTTTTAGTCAACATGCATTTCTCAATGGTTCCTAACAAATGGCACACTATCCCACGTCTCTACTTTTGCTTTACTCTTTAATCTTTCTCACGTTCTTTAAGGAGCCATCTCAAATAGGCCTCCCAACGTGGTATTTTCCTTGACTTCTCTCCCATCTAACCTCTTAAATGATACTCTTTAATTCTCAAAAGTGGCATAGCACTATGTAATCTGGAGCGAGACATTTAAAAATCCATTTTTGCTCATTTCCCTATAAAATGGGAATAAGAATACCTACATTACTGTGCTAGTACGAAGCTTGAGTCAGATAAGGTACATGAGAACATACTAAAATTTTTGGATAACTAGGTAAATAGAAGTCATTATTTTTCCTTGCATGATTCCAGTCTGCCTGGAAGGAAGAAAGGAAGAAGGAAGGAAGGAAGGAAGGAAGGAAGAAAGAAAGGAAGGAAGGAAAAAGGGAGGAGGGAAGACTATTTGACTGGAGGGTTCTCCTTTCTTTCCCTCAATCCCTTTGCTGAGAATTACAGAAGGAAGGAACGTCAAGGAAGGATACCATCCTTCAAGGGAGATAAAAACCAGAGACTAAGAATGCTAGTGATAAGAATTTGATAAGATAATATAAGGTAAGAAGTATGACAAATTCTGGGACTTCTGTAACCACTCCATGTTAATGATTTCCTTGATCTAATACCAACTTAGATGTAAAACCATAGTGGTGTCATTTTCAGTATAGTCTCAGGAAGCACTCCAAGATTTAAAGGAAGTGATAACAGATGTGATAAGGAATGTGTCCCGAGCCTCAAGTGAAGGTAGGAGAGGTTGCTGTGGGTGTTACACAGTATCATTGAGAAGTGTCCCTTTACCGTATGACTCTTGACTGTGGATCTGAAAATCTCACTTTCGGTTTATTTCTAGTGTGCAGAGAACTCCTGGAAATTCTCTCAATTGTTGGAATAGAATTGTAGGTGCTGATGTCATAGCATATCCTGGGAGGGTTAGGGAAAGAAAGGAAAAGAAACCCAGTGATGAAATGTGGGGGAAAAAAGTAGGGCCCTTGGGAAAATTGTGGGAACTTATTTCTGTTGATGGGAATAACGAAGGGGAGTTGGGTTCCAGAGGTTAACAAAACAGGTGTCTACCTGCCCCTGAGGTTGGGCAAAGCCTGTTAAATTTGGGTTATCTGCTCACCTACATCTCCAGCTTGAAAGGGTTCTCTTGGTACACATGGAAGATGGTCTATGAGCTAACAGTGGTCCCAAGGGATGATAGGTTCAGCAAAGGGGGTAAAAGATCTGGTTCTTGCTTTTTTATGCTATTTATTTTTCATACTGCTCCTTTCAGCTATTTTTTTTTCTTGAGAAACAATTATGCATGTAAAAGGTTCACTCCCATGACATGGATGAAGAAACTGAAGCAATGACAAGATTAGAACCTTGACACTAAAATTCAGGTCTCTCAACTCCAAAGTTCAAGCCCTTAAAAATGATGACAGGGTTGGGGCAGAGACAGAGATGGGATGAAAGCAATAAAAAGAGGGACTTTCCAAAATAGACTTCAAATCCTCCTATTTATGTGAGAAGAGCTGAAATCAGTTATATTATAATATGCTGAAAAGCAGGATATCCTCAGGAATGTGTGTTCAGTGAGGTAGTCGCCGTGAAGTATGGGATGCCCTTTACCTAAGAAACTGGCACAAAATCAGAGTCTTGCTTTCCTTTTGACATCATGTGCAAAGAAGCAACAGTACTATGGGAAGGAAGATCATTTATTCCAAATTCTTCCTATAGCAATGGAAATATTTATCCTAACTGTCCCTCCTTTCTGTATTGGAAGCAGACAACTTACTCTGAGTTTCACAAGTCCACAGCCAGAGGAGAACTTTGCCTGAGAACAGACCAGGTCTATGGCTGATTTTGATGTGACTTTGTACTGTTTTTGACTTTGTATTGTATTTGTATTGTTGCTGGAATGATTTAAGCTTTTGTGATATTGTGATGGAATGAATGTAATTTGCATATGGAAAAAACATATCTTTTGGGGGTCCAGAGTGTGGAGTTGTGCTGGTTTGAACTCTAAGTACCCCAGAAGAGCCTATGTTATTTTAATCAATCTTGTGGGGCAGACCTATTGTGGGCAGGACCTTGATTAGGTTGTTTCTATGGACATATGGTGTACACAATTCAAGGTGGGTCTTAATCCTGTCCTGGAGCCTTTGATATCAGAGACCCAAGAGAAAATAAGGAAAAATAAAATGCCTCAGGAGAAGCCAGAAGAACCAACAGCAGCTGAGGGAGATATTTTGAAACCAACCCAAGAGGGAAGGGCCAGCAGATGTCACCATATGACTTCTCATATGACAGTAGAGTCCCAGAACCATTGGCCTTTTTTCAGTGAAGGTATCTTCTTGTTAATGCCATATTTTGGACATTTTTATGAGCTTAGAACTGTAAATTTGTAACCAACTCTTTCCTGGTATACTACATTCCAGCAGCCTTAACAAGCTGAAAAAGACATTCGGCCTGAGGTTATGAAGAAGTCTCCATCCATTCAAGTTTCTTTCCAAATCGCCTTCACACTATGTAGACTATGTTTCAAATTTAATTGTACTCTACTCTCCCAATTTTCACATTCTGAGAGTTTCAATTTTAAGGAGTCCTTTTCTACTTTCTTTTGGGATCATTTGTGGCAATATATCCCATCTGTGTGACCTTTTGTTAAGTACTTTATCACTGTAGGAAGTTGACTGAGGAGCCTAGAAGACACCCCTTCCCCAGGAATTGGCTCTGTATATCTTTGGCTCAGATGAACTAGTCCAAATAAAAAGAACTAATATTTATGATTACCTATTTAATTATTCAGTGCCTATTCTAAATCCTACCTGCCCTTCCTGTTTAATTCTCACAAGATCTCAGGGAATAGGTCTATTTTTACCCCCGTTTAATAGTTGGGACACGAGGCACAGAGGGTTGAGTAAACTATCCAAATCCCATAGCTTGTAGAAGATGAATCTTGAATCTTAAGTGAGGTAGTCTGGCTCCAAAGCCTGTGCATATAGCCACTACATTTAACTGTCTTCCACATCACAGAAACTGGGGTGCATAAGCATTCGCTTTTCAACTGAAATTCACAAGCAATTACAGTTGAATCTCCAGATCTAATTAGTTCTCTTGTATGGCACTTCACAGAGTTGATTCAGAGCTTTGCTGACTCATTCCCTAGTGAAACTGATGAAAACTATAAAACAACAACCAGTCCAAACCTCTGGAAATGGTCCTAAGGGTAAACAGAAAGTGGAGAAACTATCTACTTAAAAAAATATATATGAAAAATTGGAATTGAATTAATTTGCAACACAGCGCACAGAAGTTGAATACTAAGTTTGTGGAAGAGAACAGGGAGATAAACAGTTGAGAGAAGCCCTCCTGGGTTAGAGCAAATATCAAACCCTGACTTCAGAAACTTTTCCTTAGAAGGAGTCACAATCTGCTTGGATTGGTTTGTAACCTCTACCTATGTATGCCCCAAGCATTACTCAAAAAAATAGAGCATTTTACCAATCCAGGTGGTTGTGGTTTTAACAACTGTATGTGATCAGGGAAAGATGGAAGAAAGTTCTAGTAGCACTGTTATTCCAGGGTGACTGTGGGCATACCCAAAGTTGTGTCTTCCCACAAATCAATATCAGAGGCTTAACACTGTGGGGAGGAAATAGACTTCACTAAAATAGTCCAGCTAGTCACTAAACAAATAAACAAGCAAATGAAAAAAACAAGCACTGGAGGGAGAAGCAGTACCTAGAGTTACTGCAATATATTATCTAAACTATACAGTTTCAAATAAAAAAAAAAGGTATGAGACATGCAAAGAAACAGGAAAGTATGACCCATGCACTGGAAAAAAAGCAAGCAGCTAAAACTGCCTGTGAGAGTGACTAGATGCTGGAGTCAACAGCAAAAAGACTTCAAACTAGCCATTATAAATATGCTCACAGAACTAAAAAAAAGCATAATAAAATAATTAAGGGAAGTCATTATTGACAACATTGCTGAAATAGAAAATATCAGTAAAAGAGATCAAAATTATTGAAAAGAACTAAATGGAAATTTTGGCATTGGAAAATACAATAACTGAAATAAAATATATTCACTAGAGGGGCTCAGCACTCGATTTTAAATGGCAGAAGAAAGAATTAGGAAACTTGAAGATTGATAGAGATTAGGAAAGTTGAAGAATAGAGAAAAAAGAGAATGAAGAAAAGTTAACACAGCTACGGAGAAAGGTGGGGCCCAATTACGCACACCAACGGACATGTTATGGGTGTATAAGAAGGGCAGGAGAGAAAGGAGAAAAAAATATTTGCATCAGTAATGACTGGGAACTTTCCAAATCTATTGAAAAACAATAACCTCCACGTGCAGCAAGCCCAGTGAACAAGGAGGATAAAGACAAAGAGGTCCACAAACAGACACATCATAGTGAAAATGTTCAATGTCAAAGATAAAGGACAAAATCTTTAAAGCAGCAAAGCTAAACTACCCATCACTTACAAGAGAATCTCAACAATAATAGAGGTCAGAAGGCAATGTATATAACACAAGGTGCTCAAAGGAATAAAAATGGTTAAATCAAGAATCCTACATCCAGGAAAACTCTCTTTCAAAATTGAAGGTGAGGAAAAAAAACTTTGCCAGATAAACAAAAACTAAGAGAATGTGTGACTAGCAGACCTGCCTTACAAGAAATATCAAAGGGAGCTCTTCAAGTTGAAAGCAAGTGACCCCAAATCCACATGAATAAACAACAAGCATAGGTAAAAGTAAATTTTGTGACATGATACCCTTTATGTCCCCACTCACCACACCGTGGCACAGAGAAGTATAGGTGTTGACTTCCAGCTAAAAAAGAACAGATCCACTATATAGGGTTGCTCAGAGCGCAGACAAGCACCAGAAGGTTCTACCCCATTGTAATCAGGGCAGAGCAGCAACTTTAGGGCTTTAGGGAATGCTCACCTTGATCACTCACTTCCCATTACCTCTCCCTGCTTTAATGCTTTCTCCCTTTTGTTTCCTCCTTCTGCCATTAGACTGTGAGCTCCATGAAAACAAAGACCTTGTCTAGCTACTATGGTTCCAGCAATACTCAAAGTCAAGGAAAAATGAAATTATGGTCTATGAGAAAGAAAGCTAATCAAAAGAATCACTTAACTCCTACTACTTACTGTCAGGCACATAGTGGGTCTTCAATAAATGCACACTGACTGAAACTACAGGCGTCAACTGTGATGGTTTGGAAGTTTTATGGACCTCAGGAAAGATCATGTTCTTAAAGCTAGTCCATTCCTGTGGGTGTAGACCCTTGTGGCTGGGACCTTTTGATTAGGTTTTGTCAGTTGAGGCATACCCCAGGTGGGGCTTTATAAGAGGGTGAAAAACAGACAAACGGACAGAGAAGCTGAGAGAAAAGAAGCTCATAAACTCATGGTTAGAACAGCCAGAAGCTGAAAGCAATGAAAGAAAGAACAGCAGATACTACCGTTTGCCTTGCCACGTGACCGAAGAGACTAGGCTCATGGGATCATCTTGATACCTCAATTTAGACATTTTCATGGCCTCAGAACTGTAAATAATTAATTATTATTAAATTAATAAATCCCCATTGTTAAAAGCCAGCCCATTTCTCATAGATTGCATTTTGGCAACTTTAGTAATCTAAAACATTAACTATGTTTACCTATTTTAAATGAACTAACAACTAAATCAAGTAGTTATTGTGATTTTTTTTCTTCACTTGAGGGCCTTTCAAGCAGCAAATCAAATGCCAGCAGTTATAATACCAAAGAAATTTCCTTGTAATCAATTATACCTGATTATTAAATTTTGCCAACCAACCACCTAAATAAACACGTCAAAATAATCTGTTTGTGAAAATACATAATTTGTGTATGTCCCATAAGAAACAAAACCTCCAAATAGCAACCTTCACAGTGAAGTGAAGATTTTTCTCCTGCAGTCCCATAGAACATTGCCCAAGGTAGAATTATGTATCCGAGGGTACTTCATCTGGTCTTTAATAATATACATCATCCACAATATGTGGGAGGAAATTTCAAGAAGAGCTCATGCCAGAAGTAGTCCTCAAACGCAAGTAGGATTTGGAGATGTGCTGAGATGCGTGGGAAAGGCCTGTCCGGACAGGAGAACAGGATGAGTGAAAAAGCAGAAAGACAAGTATGGGGCACATATAATAAAACAATGATGAGTACAGCTGAAAATTGAGATTGAAGCAGCAGAAGAAGCTGAAGATAATGGTGGGTAGGTAAGCTACAGCTTTTAAGTCACAGTTTTAGGTGTTTGAAATTTAGTGTGCTGAGGGTTGATAAAATGCTATTAAGCAGAGGCTGTAATAAAATGAACTTGCTACGAGGTAATTTATTTCATTGGCAAGAAGGAAGCAATGTACTGGGGAAGAGTCAGAAAAGAGGAGGAGAATATGAATTAAGTGCTTATTATAATAATTAAAATCAGAGATTCCCACCTGATGCCCCCAGTGGGCTACAGGGTACTGTTTACTGCATTTTTGCAGAACAAATATAACTTTCTCCATGTCCATGATTTGAAAAATATAAGGAATCACTGAATCCATATCTACTTCATGAGAATTTCAGGGAGTGGGTCCCTAGAGTCAACTTTTTGTAAATTTCTCAGATAATTCAGATGGAATCCATTTTTGTGCTGGCATTTGGGAACTTCCTAAGACGATTCTCTCCTCCCAACACACGTGGGAACTTCTTTCAGAAACTGAAAGAATGGAATGTGTCCAAGATGTGTCCTATACTTAAAATTGGCAGAACTTGGCAATTAATTTAACATTATAATGGGAAAAGGTGCAACACAGGATGAAAATAAATTTATTTAAAAAAATAAACAATATAGGCAAGATATGCAGGAGATACTCAGCTTTGAAAAACAAAAAGAAGAAAGACTTGCGGAGACATTGCAATTTCTCTTAAAAGGATCCACTTCTTAGAAAGCAGTTGTAGTTTAAGGAGAGAACTTTCCCATCTGTTACACTTTTGTGACATTTTATGCCTATACCTTATTTTGCCAAACCATGAGGTCAGCAAAGCAGTCCTGTTTGTTTCTTTCTTCTCTTTCCCACAGCCCCAGCAATCTAGCACATTAATCAGGAATATGCAAATCAGAATGTGCTCAGTAATTGTTCAGTGAATGAACAAATAAGGGGAGAAGTAGAGAGAACAGGTTCTTTTTCTAAGCTGCTTCTCCAAAGTTTCCAGATATGCTTACTAAATGAGGCGTATATGGTATTTTAAATTATAATTAGAGTAGATGCCAACATTTAAAAAATTGGTCATTTCAGTATATAATTGCATTTAGACTTCTGAAAATCCAGATCTTGCCAACCACAACCCTTATGCCTACAAGGCAACCATCAGTCAAAATTGAGGAGCTGCTGCCCTTTGGTTGGACCATGGACTCTCCCATGTACCATGGGGTAGAAGCCATCAACCCACAGCCCCAGGAGGAATGTGAGTTTTCCACTTATGCCCTGGAAGAAAGGGCAGAATGAATGCAGTCAAAGTCTTAAATTCACCTGCCTTTTTTATAAAAATAAATTTAAATATTCAGTCCCTGTCATGTTTACTCTTGGTCACAACATTTTTGCAATATGCTATATGTTATTGCTTTACTATTGTTTATGATTAAAGTCAACTCGTCTTTTTCAATTGCTCTTCTTTTGCTAATGACATGCCAGATCAACTACAAGTTTAGTGTAGAGACTGTGTTCCCTACTTGGAGAGATCAGCCCAAACTAGACTTGTTGAGTTCTGGCACGTTGATTATGTTTGCGGGTCAGTGTTTCCAAGAGAGCAATTTGCAAAATCAAGTCTTACAGTAAAGTAGTTTTTGTTTATTCTGAATCAAAGTCAGACAAGGCCCAGCTCACCAGATTCTGCAGACTAAGTATGTGCCAAAGCAATGCCTCTTACTTCGGGAAAAAAATTTAAAGACTGTAAGACTGGACACTTGTGCCACATATAGGTAACCCCAAGTATACCTGGCCAAAAAGAAAGGGAAGATTTCTACCTGTGGTAAACAGAGTGTACTAACCAGGATTCTACAGAGAAACAGAATTAATAGAAAGAAAGATAGGTAGATAGACAGACAGATAGACAGACAGACAGACAGACAGACAGACAGACAGACAGACAGACAGATAGATAGATAGATAGATAGATGAGACAGAGAGCTTTCAAGAGATTTATTTTAAGGAATTGGCTCATGCAATTCTGGGGGCTGGCAAGTCCAAATTCTATCCGGAAGTCCAATTCCAGTAGTATGATATTGCAGTCTTGAGTCTAAAATCTATGGGGGAAGCTGGCAGGCAAGAAATTCTAGCAAGAATTGATTTTGAAGTTTAGGTCCAAAATCACTAGGGGATTCCAGCAGGCTAAAAACTCAGAGAGAAGGGGATGGTCTGGTCTTGAAGCAGAATTACATCCTGGAACCCTCAGTTCTTTGTTCATACGACCCTCAACTAATTGGATGAGGCCCACTGATGTTATCAAGGATAATATCCTGAAAGCCACCTGATTATAGATGCTAATCCCAACTATCAAATGCTTCCACAGCAACATCTGGGCCCGCGTTTGATTCTGAAAATTATACATCTCACTGGGATTTTCAAGAGAAGTGGCGTTGGGAGTGGGATCAGGGTCTCTATTGAGGCTATGGTCTCTTGCGTCCTTGTATAGGCCCCACTCTTGGGGTTACAGGCATTATCTGGAATGGGGAAAATGTATATTTGGTACCCTCTCTTCTCACACTGTCTACCCCCCTCTCTTATCATGCTCCGGATCTCAAGCTCAGTCCTTTTGCTGCCCACTCCTGCCCAATCTGCTAACTTCATGCAAAGCTACAAGTTTCTCCCCAGAACACATAAGACTAGCTTACTGGGATTTACACTATGGAGAGAATGGTAGAGACCAATTTCCATCCTTCCAAATGCATTCTGTAGTTAGTGGACAAAAGGGCAGTAAATCCACCTACAGAAGTGGAAGACTTCAGGAAAAAATATTTGTCTTTCACCACTGGACTCTCCCTTACAGAGCTGGAGTCTCACCTAAGGGTCCCAGTGAATTTAGTGGTATTGCTGGGGGCCTATCTTTATTTTGACTCTCCCTTATCTCAGCTCTTCTCACTTCCTTGATGTTTCTTGGTTCTTTCTCTAGACTAGTGCTCCAGCAAAGATGCTTGTCTTATACAGTAACTAGATGATTGGAGAAATCCCTGAGGAAAAAAGTCCCTGAGTCTTTGAAGGTGAAGATGGGTGCTTCTGTGTGGAGTGTGAAACTCAGGCTCTGTTGTAATAGAATAAGAAGTGTGCCAACTTTCAATGAGTCATGTTCTTGTACAGTCTAAATTTACTTTAATCTCACTATATCCCTGAAATGATACACCAATAGCCAGAGATTATAGAGAGGGATTTGAGTCCTGCAAAAATGAGCAATAGTTGGCAAATAGTGGAACTGGGATTGGATTTTCCTGATACTGAAACACTCCTCCTTTTCCTAGATAATGTTTCACAACAGAGGTGACTCTACAGATCATCTCCTCAAATCAAACAAATGTGAAAAACTATGTCCCAAATTATGTCCAAAAAATACCAACATAATTTTTATTTGAAAAATGTGATAAATCATACTCCAGCATTTTCAAAATAATATATATTTCATGGAAATTCAGCTGCAGTCAATATTCTTTGACCTAAGTGGTTCACTGGTAGAGACGTCAAAGTTACAGGTGCTCATTCATTTATTCACTCAATATCTACTAGAGGCCAGGTTCTGTGTCAAGCACTAAGGAGGTAGATGTGAATAAGAAATACAAACCGTGAGACCATAAGAGGTTTCTAGACAGAGGGCAGGATAGACATGTAATTGTTACAAGGCCAAGGAAGTACAAGTAAAGGGGACTAGGAGAGCATACCAATGACAACTCATCTCCCCCAGAGGGTGGAGGTCAGTGTGTGCTTCCCTGGGAAAGTTATTTTAAGCTGAAACCTAAACAATGAGTACGGATTGTTTAAGAAAAGCAGAGGGTCCAGAGTTGAGCTGATTCTGGAAGCTTTCTCCACCATCCTTTCCCCAGAGCTTCTCACTGTTCTGGCTTGACCACTCTGGAATTGGTCAAAGGATAGAGAATACAGTGCTGCTAACAGATGAAATTGTTTCCCTTATCCCCAAATCCTATTCCAAAGCTACTCAGACTTCCAAGTGGAAGATATCCTTTCTACCATGACAACTACAGGGGAGAGAAAAAAGGAGAAGAAAATGAAGTTACAGAGAAAGAGAACCTCATCCCCTTTTCTCCGGATCCCAAAGTTTCAGATATCCCAAAGATATCAGATCATGCAGTGATATCAATCTGTTCATGAGTTTATTCCCTTAATTCATATCAAAGCTCCTCATATACTTGCAGTAGAATACAGAGGGTTAGTTTTGGAAGGACTGGGGGCTGTGTGTATGGCAAGTTTTCTGACAGTATTGCAATTTAACAGCCTGTCACATTTGCCTTATCAAGAAATTGAAGCTAATACCAATACCTTCCTCACTAATGTATTGTGAGAATTAAAAGATGACATGTAAGCAAAGGAAACCCTGTAAAAAATTACACAAATGTAAGTTGTTCAGATTAATTTAAACATCCCTAAAAACATTCAGAAGAACAGGGATTGGCAAATAGATTTTATCTCTTGCCAGCTCTCAGGTCATAGGTTGTCAGCCCTTGGAGCCTTGTATTGTGCAAGACTCTGAGAGTACGTCCGGCTTCAGTAGGATTTGTGATGTCTGCCAAGGGCACAGGAGTAAAAATGGCCATATACTTGCCAAGGGTATTTTCCTAAGAAGGTAACTGTAAAAAAACCTCTGGTTTTAGTCTATATTCTCTAGACAGATGATCTCAGTTTGGTACCTGATGCTCTATCAGCATCACACATGAGTGTGAGTGAGCTGCTCACCCTGTTTGGTTCTGTTTCTTCATTTTTAAAATAAGAATGCTTATATTGCACTTCTTTTTTATAATTGTGTAAGTTTTAAAAATGATGTATAACTCCCACAGCATGAAATTTACTCATTAATATATACAATTCAATTTTTAATATATTCACACAATTGTGAAGACGTCACTGTTTACTTTGAGAACATTTCATCCCCCCCCCAAAAAAATCCTATACTCATTAGCAGTCACTCCTCATTCACTCCTTCACCTTCCTCTCAACACTAATCGACCTTCTGTCTTTATGGATTTGCCTATTCTAGACATTTCATATAAATGGAATCATAAAGTTTGTGGCTGTTTGTATCTGGCTTCTTTCACTTAGCATAATGTTTCCAAGGTTCATTCATGCTGTAGCATGTATCAATGCTTCATTCCTTTTATCCCAATAAATGTATATACAATATTTTGCTTATCCATTCAACAGTTGACGGATATGTTGTGGTCTTCACTTTGGGGCTACCATGAAGAATTCTGCTATGAACAATTTGTGTACAATTTTTCGTTTGAATAGCTGTTTAAAACTATTTGGGGTGTATACCTGGAGTGGAATTGCTAGGTCTTATGATCACAATATGTTTAACCTTTTGAAGAACTGTTTTCCAATGTGGTTGCCTGATTTCACATTCCACCAGCAAAGTATGGGGGTTCTAAACTTTCAACATTTTCATCAACATTTGTTATTAGCTGCATTTTTAATCATAGCCATCTGTTCTAGTTTGCAAGCTGCAGGAATGCAATATACGAGAAATGGAATGGCTTTTTAAAAGGGGAATTTAATCAGTTGTTAGATTACAGTTCTAAGGCTGAGAAAATGTCCCAGTTACAACAAGTCTATAGAAATGTCCAATCTAAGGCATCTAGGGAAAGATACCTTGGTTGAAGAAGGCTGATGAAGTTCAGGGTTTCTCTCTAGTGAGAAGGCACATGGCGAACACAGTCAGGGTTTCTCTCTCATCTGGAAAAGCACATGGTGAACATGGTCAGGGTTCCTCTCTCATCTGGAAGGGCACATGGCAAACATGGTGTCATCTGCTAGCTTCTTCTCCTGGCTTCCTGTTTCATGAAGCTCCACTGGAGGCATTTTCCTTCTTCATATCCAAAGATCGCTGGCTGGTGGACTCTGCTTCTAGTGGCTATGTCATTCTGCTCTGCTCTCTCTGAATCTCTTTCATTCTTCAAAATGATTCCTCTTTTATAGGACTCCAGAAACTTATCAAGATGCACCCAAATGGGTGGAGACATGCCGTCACCTAATCCAGTTTGACAACCACTCTTGATTAAATCACATCTCCAGGGAGATGAACTGATTACAGTTTCAAACATACACTATTGAATAGGGATTATTCTATCTTTATGAAATGGGATTTTGATT
>PVIY010031552.1:0-29815 GCA_004026745.1 Myrmecophaga tridactyla | reverse complement strand
AACCTAAGCAAACTATTGGTATATCAAATCCAGAAACAAATGAAAAGTATTTTTAAAAGTAGAATATATCACAACCAAATGTACTTATTCCAGAAATGTAACCAATATTATTCACCAACTCAACAAAATAACAGAGAAAAGTTATGTGATCATCTCCATAAATGCAGGGAGGCACATAATGAAAACCCTTAGTAAACAAAGAATAAAAAAATCTCACAAGCAGTGGGGACAACCAACTCAATAGGCCAAGCCCTCATTCTTGGGGTGTGCTCCTATGAAATTTATCCTCACAAAGGATAGGCTAAGCCTACTTAAAATTAGGCCTAAATGTCACACCAGAGAACCTCTTTTGATGCTGAGATGTGGCCTTTCTCTCTCTCAGCCAACATGGCAATTGAACTCATGGTCCTCCCCCTCTCTATGTGGGACATGACTACCAGGGGTGTAAAATTCCCTGGCAACATGGGACAGAAATCCTAGAATGAGCTGAAACTCAGCATCAAGGGATTGGGAAAACTTTTTTGACTGACGGGGGAAGAGAGAAATGAGACAAATAAAGTGTCAGTGGCTGAGAGAGTTCAAAGTCCAGAGATTATCCAGGAGATTATTGTTATGCATTATATAGATAACCCCTTTTTAGTTCATGGTGCATTAGAGTGGCTAGAAGGAAGCCCCTGAAACTGTGTTACTGGAGAAACCATGTTTCTTGAAGATGATAGTATAATCATAGCTTTTGCAATATGTCTGTGTGATTGTGTAAACATTGTGACTGATGCTCATTTGAGCTACAGTATGGACAGATTAGTAAAAAAAAATGCATAAGAAATGGATAAGAAATAAACAAATAATAGGGGGAACAAAGGTTAAAATAAACTGAGTAGAATGAGATACTAGTGGTCAATGGAAAGGGGTGGTAAGTGGTATAGCATATATGAGCATTTTCTTTTTCTTTCTTTACAAGTAAAGGAATTGAATTACACATCAAGATGCCCCTCTGAAAAAAAAGTTCAGGACAAGATGATTTCACATATGAATTCTATCAAGCATTCAAGAAAGAATTAGTACCAATCCTGCTCAAATACTTCAAAAAAATTGAAGAGTGAAAGCTTCCTAACTCATTCTAAAGAAACCAACATCATTCTAATACCAAAGCTAGGCAAAGTTACCACAGGAAAAGAATATCACAGACCAATCTTTGTAATACATGTAGGTGAAAAATTCTCAACTAAATACTTGCAAATCAAATCCAGCAGCACATTAAAGTAATTATACAACATGACTAAATAGGATTTATTCCAGGTAAGCAAGGATAGTTCAAAATAAGAAAATCAATTAATGCAATACCCCATATCAATAAACTGAAGCAGAAACACCACATCATCAGCTCAATTGATGCAGAAAACAAATTTGACAAAATACAACATCTTTTTGTGATGAAAATACTTCAAAGGACATGAATAGAAGGGAAATTTCTCAACATGGTAAAGAAAAACCCACAGCTAACATGATCTCAATGAGGAATGACTGAAAATTTTCCCTCTAATATCAGGACAAAACAAGGATGTCCATTTTCACTATTTTTATTCAACAATAGGAGTACTAGCCAATCAGACAAGTAAAATAAGTGAAAGGCTCCCAAATTGGAAAGGAATAAGTAATACTCTCACAGTTTGTTGATTATATGATACTATATGTCAAGAATCCCAAAAAATCTATAGCAAAGCTACCCGCACTAATAAAAGTGGCACAATACAAGAACAACACCCTCAGTTCAGTAGTGTTTCTATAGAGTAGTAATGAGCAATCTGAGGAGAAAATAAAGGAAGGATCCCCTTTTACAATAGCTACCATAAGAATCAAGTATTGATGAATAAATTTAACTAAGGACACAAAATACTTATACACAGAAAACCACAAGACATTTTTTAAAGAAATCATGGAAAACTTAAGTAAACGGAAGGGCATATCATGTTCATAAATTGGAAGATTAAATATAGTCAAGATTTCAATTGTACCCAAATTGATTTATAGATTCAAAGCAATGTCAATTAAAATCCCAAAAACTTACTTTGCAGAAATAAAAAAAAAGTCACATTTATTTGAAAGGGAAGAATGTCACACTACCTGACTTTAAAGCATATTATGAAACTACAGTGGTCAAAGCAGCATGGTATTGTCATAAAGATAGAAGTACTGAAAAATGCAATACAATAATGTTCAGATATAGACCTTCTTATCTATGGACAACTGATCTTTGATAAGACAGTCAAGCCAACCCTCCTGGGAGAGAGTAGCTCCTTCATGAAATGATGCTTGGAGAACTGCATATCCATATGTAAAAGATGAAAGAGGATCCATATCTCATACCCCATGCAAAAATAATTCAAAATGGATCAAAGACCTAAACACTAGAACTAAGACCATAAAATTTTTAGAAAAACATGTAAGGAAATTTCTTATAAAATTTGTAATAGGAGGTGGTTTCCTACACTTTATATTCAAAGCACAAGCATTGTAGAAGGAAATAGATAAATGGGAACTCCTCAAAATTAAGTAATTTTGCATATCAAAGAACTTTGTCAAGAAACTAAAAAGGCAGCCTATGCAATGGGAGACAATATTCAAAAACCACATATCAGATAATGTTTTAGTATCCAAAATATATAAAGAGATTCTTCAACTCAAAAACAAAAAGACAAACAAACCAATTTAAAAATGGACAAAAGTCATATAAAGAAACTTCTCAG
Organism: Myrmecophaga tridactyla; assembly: GCA_004026745.1. Taxonomy (NCBI): domain Eukaryota; kingdom Metazoa; phylum Chordata; class Mammalia; order Pilosa; family Myrmecophagidae; genus Myrmecophaga; species Myrmecophaga tridactyla. The sequence continues at coordinate 27,068 of PVIY010031552.1, read as the reverse complement.
AAGAGGAAATACAAATGGCTAAAAGACACATGAAAAGATGCTCAATTTCACTGGCTATTAGAGAAATGCAAATCAAAACTATATGAGCTATCATCTGACACCCAGTAAAATCACTATTATTAAAAAAAACAGAAAATGACAAGTGCTGGAGAGGATGTGGAGAAAAAGGCACCCATATCCATCTTTGGTGGGAATGCAAAATGGTACAATCACTCTGAAAGGCAGTTTGGCAGTTCCTCAGAAAGCTAAATACAGAATTGCCATAAGATCCAGCAATCTGATTATTAGGTACATATTCAGAGGCCATGAGGGCAAGGACATCAACAGTAATTTGCCCACCATTGTTTATAGCAGCATTATTTATGATTGTCAAGAGCTGGAAAGAGTCTAAATGTCCATCAATAAATGAGTGGCTAACTAAGCTTTGAAATATACAGATGATGAAATATTATGCAGCTGTAAAACAGAAGGGTCTCTCAATGAAGAGAGACTGAAATTTTCCCCTAAGAACAGGTAAGAGATAAGGATGTCCACTGTCACTGCTATTATTCAACATTGTGCTAGAATATCTAGTTAGAGCAATCAGGCAGGATAAAGGAGTAAAAGACAACCAAAATGAAAAGGAAGAAGTAAAACCCTCATTATTTGCAGATGATGTGATACTATATTTGGAAGATCCTGAGAAATCTACAGCAAAGTTACTTGAACTAATAAACAAATTCAACGAGGTGGTGGGATATAAAATTAATGTACAAAATTCAGTAACATTTCTATACACAAGCAATGACCTGGCTGAGGCTTCAGTTAAGAAAAAAAATCATTCAATATAGCAACTAAAAGAATCAAGTACTTATGAATGAACTTAACTAGGGAAGTAAAGGACTTGTAAACAGAAGAACTATATAACATTGGTAAAAGAAATCAAAGGAGATCTAAATAAGTGGAAAGACATTCCTTGTACATGGATAGGAAAACTAAATATAGTTAAGATATCAATTCTTCACAAATTGATCTACAGATTCAACACTGTACCAATCAAAATTCCAACAACCTACTTTGAAGATTTGGAAAACCTAACTACTATATTCATCTGGAAGGGAAAGAGACCCCAAATAGCTAAAAGCATCCAAAAATAGAAGAAGAAAGTGGGAGAATTAACACTCCCTGACTTCAAAACCTATTGTAAAGCCACATTGGTTAAAACAGCATGGTACTGGCACAAAGATAGAAGCATCAACCGATGGAATTGAAATGGGAATGCAGAAATAGATCACCAAATCTATGGTCAACTGATTTTTGACAAGGCCCCCAAGTCCCATTAACTGGGGCAAAATGGTCTTTTCAATAATTGAACATGGAAGAACTGTGTGTCTATAGCCAAAGGATATCTATCTTACTCTACACAAAAATTAACTCAAAGTGGATCAAACACCTGAATATGAGAACTAGCACCATAAAGCCTCTAGAATAAAATGTAGGGGAACATCTCGAATACCTAGTAATAGGAGGTAGTTTTCTATACTTTACACCCAAAACCCAAGCAACAAAAGAGAAAATAGATAAGGGGCACTCCTCAAAATCAAATGTTTCTGCACTTCAAAATAATTTGTCAAAAAAGTGAAGAGACAACCAACTCAATGGGAGAAAATGTTTGGAAATCACAGGTTTAATTTCCTGTATATGCAAAGAAATCATACAACTCAATAGCAAAAGAACAAAGAACCCAATTATAAAATGGGCTAAAGATATGAATAGGCATTTTTCTGAAGAGCAAATACAGATGGCTCAAAAGCACATGAAGAGATGCTCATTTTCATTGGTTATAAAGGAAATGCAGTTCAAGACTACAATGAGATACCACCTCACACCTATAAGAATGGCTGTTATTAAACAAAAAGGAATCTATAAATGTTGTAGAGGATGTGGAGAAATGGGGACACTTATGCACTGCTGGTGGAAATGTATAATGGTGCAGCCACTATGGAAGACTACTTGACAGCTCCTTAGGAAACTAAATATCGAGTGCAATTGCACTACTTGGTATATATCCAGAAGAGCTGAAAGCTACAACACAAAGACACGTTTGCACACCGATATTCATAGCAGCATTATTCACAATCGCCAAAAGATGTAAACAAACCAAGTGCCCATCAACAGATGAGTGGATCAAAAAAATCTGGTATATACAGATGATGAAATATTTCACAGTAGTAAGACAAAATGACGTCCTGAAGTGCATGACAAGATGGATGGGCATTGAGGACATAATGCTGAGTGAAGTTGACCAAATACAGAAGGATAGATATTGTATGATCCCACTTTTATGACCAATATAAAGGTATAATCAGACTTATAATACAGAATAAGGGGGACTTAAAGATACATAGAAGCTAGAAATAGGTGAACCATTAGCTAATAAGGTTGAACGCCAATGTAAGGGACTAGATACAACTGAAGGTGGTTCTCTGGTGGATCTGTAAGTACTATTACCATATTGAAGATGAAAAAGATTGAAAGGGGTAGTATAGACCTATGTGTCCTACTGATTAACATCAGAAATATGAATTAGTTCTCAAAGATACTTCAAAGATGTGATTCTTGTATAAAGAGTGATTAAGTCCAAGTAGGGGGGAAATCACTATGACATGCTATGAGCTATGTTCAAAAGGAAACCATCAGCATTATCACAGCAACAGCAGAGGCAAATAATGGGAGGTGGGACAAGAGTTAGGAGGTTTAGATTTCCTACTTGGCAAGGGTATGTTTATTTGTTTTCATTCTCTTGGGAACAATGAAATTATCTAAAATTGAGAATCTTGATGGACTGTGGACTTTGGGCCCTTCTACATGATGCCTGATGAATTTGGGTGGTTGAAGGAAGCACGGATGGAGAAGTAGATTGGCAAACATTGGTGTATACTTATGAATGAAGGTTGTGCTGCCATCAAAAAGAACAAAGTTGTAAGACATGCAATGATGTGAATGAACATGTGGGACATTTGGAGAGACAAAATAAACCAGAAACAAAAGTACAAGAATGGTTTGGTCACCTTTGGAAAATGCTTATAAGAAAACAGGGGCATAAATTGTAAACTTTTAGAGTAGACACATTAAGTTTGGAGTGGTGATTATTATTTCTGGATTTTGAGACGCTGTTTTATATATATAACTGAATGTTTACAGATAAGAATGAAACCAAACAGGTTGGAATTAAAGTAATTCAGAACATAGGGGTAAAGAAGACAGTGTCTATATTGTCCAATCACACATAATTTTTGAGACCAATGGAAGAGAGGTTTATTTGATCTGGAACTGAAATTTTCTGTAGTGCATAATCTAATTCAATCTATCTGTATAGCTCACTTGAACAACTGAAACTCAGGGAGCACAGAATAAGAAAGAGGTCCTTTAATCCTGTATATATTATTATAATGCCTGAAATATCCTAGAGTATATTAAGCAGATAATCAAAAAGTATTGGCAAAGTCCCCTGAGGGATGGCAGAAAGAATATGGAACTATTAAGCCTTACCATCAGGGAATCCCCTGATACTGTGTCAAACTTTAGGGACACCCAATTATGCCCTTGATGATAAGGCTTAGTCTTGTGAAGCTTATGTAGGTAGTGTAGAAGCTTAGACTACCTATAGGCATGCCTAAAATTTACTTCTGGGGGACCTCTGATATTGCTCAGATGTGGCCTCAGTCTCTCTAATCTGAACTCTGCAAGTGAAATCATTGCTCTCCCCACTACATGTGCCATGATATCCATGGGTGAAAGTCTCCCTGGCAACATGGGAGATGACTCCCAGGGATGTATCCAGACCTGGCAGCATGGGGTCAACAATTCAATCCTGACCAAAAGGAGAAAAAGAAGTGTTATTAGTAAAGTATCAGTGGCAGAGAGAGTTCAAATAGAGTTGAGGGGCTACTCTGGGGGTTGCTGTCACATAAACTTCAGTTAGACCTTGCAACTTTTCATTACCTGCCAACCCCAAACCAAGACCATTCCAGCCAATCCTAAAGAACACCTAGGGCTATATATAAGATTCCACAAGGGTACCATGCACTAGCATAACGTTTCAGAAATCTACAACCACCAGGCGGGGCCCTGATCCAGATAAGTCCTGGAACTTAGCCTAGCCTCTCTAGAACATCAGATAGTTCCATCTCCCTACCCCATATTAGTGACAGACTCTTCCAATATCAAAAATTTGGGGTTGCTACAGCCCAAACACCCTAAAGAGAGGAATGGAAAGATCCAAGGTGCTGTTGAATTTATACAGAGAAGATAGGATTTAACAAATGAATTTGAATGCTGAATCATTAAATTGATCTGTTTTAGTCTCTAATATTTTAGAGCAGCTAGAAATAAAACCTAAAATTGTGAAATTATGACCCATGTAAAATTCTGCAATATATTCTACTACTAATTGTAGTGCTGTGCTTTGAAATTTATAGCTTTTCTGTACATATGTCATTTTTCATAAAAAAGGAGGAAAAAAGTCAATTGTGATCATAAAAAAATATTTAATCCCTCTAGCATCCTATATTCTGGAGCAGCTAGAAGGAAAAATATGAAAGGATCACATGGTAGCTCATGACACACTCTGGGATCTGTCCTGTAACTACTTTTTGAAGAGTGCTTTGAAAACTATTGCTTTTTTATTTCTTTGCTTTGTATATATGTTATACTATTTAATAATAATAATAATAATAATAATAATAATAATAATAATAACATATTTTGGGTAATGCATTTCCTAATTTAACTTGGATGGTCAGTTTAGTTGAACACCATCAGTATATGGAATATTGTGTAGGGCATGAGATTTTCTTGATTTGTCCATGTTAGTGTGATGCCCCAATATATCTCAAAGTAATTTGGGCTGTGAAGAAAAAATTATTTCCAATGTCCCCTTGGGGGACTGGGGAGAAAGGAGGAAATATTCAATTTTCCCATTTGGAGAATTTCTGATATTCTTGCAAGGAGTAGGAGCAGCCATATTAATAGGCTGAGCCCTTGATCTTGCAGTTTGCCACTATGAAACTTATTCCTACAAATGTTAGGCTAAGCCTGCTTAAATTTAGTTCTAAGAGTCACCCCTAGAGAACCTTCTTTGTTGTTCAGATGTGGCCTCTTCCTCTAAACCGTCTCAACAGGTGAACTTGGTTTCCTCCCCTTATGTGGGCCATGACTCCCAGGTATTTAAATCTCCCTGGTAACTTGAGGCAAAATTCCTGGGATAAGCCAGGACCTGGCACCAAGGGATTGAGAAGGCTTTCTTGACCAAAAGGGGGGAAAGAGAAATGAGACAAAAAAGTTTCAGTGACTGAGAGATTTCAAACTGAGCCAAGAGGTTATTCTGCATAATGTGGTACATTTGTTACAATTCATTAAAGAACATGCTAATAATTGCACTAATTATTATAGCTCATCATTTACAGTAAGGTTTATTGCTTCTTTTGTACAAATACAATTTGCGTATTTTCTATTTTGATGCTAGTAAAAATTGCACAACCTTAAATTTTCCCTTTTAACAACATTCAAATATATAATTCAGAGCTGTTATTCATGTTCACAATTTTGTGCTACTAATATTGCCATCAATTACACAATTTTACCATCAACTCAATTAGAAACTCTGTGGAATTTAAGTATTAACTCCTCAATCCCTATTCCTACCTGATATTCTACATTGTGACTATGAGTTAGCACTCTATTTTATGCATGATTTTTTCTAAACCTATAATTTCTCTGATTAAGAAATAGAAAAGAAAAAATTCTCAGTAAGAAATAAAGAGCACCAGAAATGGTAATTCTAGGGGTTAATACAAAATTCTGTGGTTTAACATAAAACCTTTATAGATACACCTTTCCTTCCCACTTTTTAAACCCAGATTCTTTAAAAGATGTAGGACTGTATAAAACAATAATTATATCATTATAGGAATATGGGAGTTATTAATCAAGACATACAAATAACAACAATAAATGTGAACTCTATAAACTCTTCAATCAAATTCAGAGATTGTCACACTGGATGAAATTGCAAGATCCAAATATCTACTGTCTATAAGAGAACTGCATTAGATTCAAAGAAACAAATAGATTGAAGGTAAAATCATAGGGACATATATTGAAACAATAACCATTAGAGAACTGGAGTAGTCATGTTAATATCAGAAAAATAGATGTTATGATATGACATATTACTAGAAACAGGTGGAAAATTTCATAGCAATTATAGGATCAGTACCTTAAGAAGACATATAAAACATGCACACTTAACAGCTAAACCCCAAAGTACAGTGGTAAACTGAGGTAATCTCCAGGATAACTCAGTAGTAAAGGAGAGTACATGGTTACTATAACCTGATGTCCCCCAACTCAGTTTTTCCCACTTTAAGCTGTAAACTTCACATTTATCCTGACTTATTTAATTGTGTTTCATTGTTTGGTTTGTCCATAGTATATACTCCCACTGACTGCCCAGCCTGTATCAATTTTAAGAAAATAGAGTTGGTGTGCTATAAATGTTTTTGAATGAACAAGTGAATGAATGAATGGCAACTGAGCCAGAGGTGGAGAAACAAGGGAACACAGCATATTCTGGGAAATGTAAGTTATTCAAAATATCTACAGTGGCATTTCCCAAACTGAATTTCTATATATTTTCTTAGGTATTCAGTGAAAAACAAATGTTTGGTATTCAAATTTTCCCCTCTTTGCTCCTTTCTTGGATATCCTTAATGTCTATTACTATATTTAAACCTGTTTTCTTACTTTCACAAACTTATTTGACAAGAATTTTATTAAATATCTTAAATAATTGTTCCCCATAACATTGTTTGGAATATGCTGACTTTTAGTATAACATCTTTCTGAGTAGGAGATGACATCAGAGAGGCACTGTGTTCAGCCCACAAGAATTCCTTTCTAATCATAAAGGCATGATTAGAAATTTAAATTAGTTTGTGCAGGCTATAAAAACTATTGAAAGATTTTTCATAAGGGAATAACATTGTGTAAACTCCATTTTAGAAATATCTTAGCATTTAGAGGATGTGTTGGAGGAGAGTCAGGCTAGAGACAGAGGGGATATTTGAAAGTTTGTGTCAATGATCCCGGCTATAAATGATGAAATCTGGGACTACATTTATGAAAGTGGAAGAGGGTGGAAGGGTAAAATTAAGTAAACATATTTAGAAATTAAAATTCACATATCTTTGTGACTAATTACATCGAAGAGTGAGAGATAAGTGATGTAAACATAGGCAAGGCCTGATATAATGGGCCTAGCAATATTTTCTTGTTCAGCAATCAGTAAATATCCCTGAAATATGCTATTTAGCATAGATTCAGCAACTTGGGTAGAGATTCTTTTTACCTGTTTGTTTATCCCGAGCCACAGTAAGCTAGACAGACTAAATCTCATTTTCCAGGTGCGAATTTGAAGACTGAAAAGAAGATTGCTCATTTTGGGAACTTCATTTGCCTTTGAATCTTGTCATTCATTTTATTTTCTTCACAGACATTCTTGAATACCTTTTTGTTTTCTCCTTCCAGTCTTTTAGAGGAAGCATTTACATTGACAATATTGATGAATTTGTTCAGATCAACTGCCAACTCATAGACTGGTGATTTCCTTTTTCTAACTCCCTCCTTTTGTCTAACTTCAAGATGCCATCAACCATGTAGCTTCCCTAAAGTGATCAGCAAACTTCATGACCTTCAGCACAGTTTCCATCATGGAATTTGTCCTGCACTACCCATTTCAATAGTGTGTTGGAGTGTTCAAGCAGTTTTTTTTTTATTTCTTCAAATCTCACACCTTTTGCTTTATTCTGCAGTCTCCTGGGAAATCACTTTTAGATTTTCCTTAAGATGAGTGGTTTCATTCACACCATCCATTGTTCTCGTCTGAAGTTTTCTTCATTCATTGGAGATGCTTTTAAAATCTTTCTTGATCAGTCATATGAGATTGGAGCAATTTTGCTGCCTTGTGAGGTGACTGAGTCTGTTCTTGAAGGAGACCCATCATCTTTCCATGAGATGAGAGCTCAGGGGGCTTCCTTTTCTATTCTTTTCCAGAAGGTCTACTATATCTTTGAGTTAAGAACTGTTCAGATTTGTACTGAGTTTTGCCAAACAAAGAGCTTTCAATGTCAAAGTGCTGGTCTCCACCACAGAGGACTCAAGAGCTTTGGAGGCTAGTGTCATTAAGCCAATCTTTTCAAGGACTTTATGCTGCTGTTCAGCATGGACAGAAATACTTTGTCTTGCTCTTTTTGCCTTCATATAGTATGTCAGAATTTTAGTGTTAGAACAACCATAGCAGTACATACCAGGATTTCCACTGGGAAACTCAAAGATACCTGAGAATTGTTTCAGACATCATCATAGAGCAAGGCAGAGCTGATCCAGGGCCAGCTGGGGAGACACTCTGGCTGCCATCAGCAGGCCTTCCATCACTCCAGAGGTCAACAAAAGCTCTGCCTCCAAAGCAAATAAACTGTTTACCACAACTCACTGTACAGAACAAACAAACAAGTGCCTGTCAATTATGACAGACTCTCAGGTAGGCAGGGGGAGGGGCATATAAACAATGTTTATTTAAAAAGTGCTACTTAAATTTGATCTACTCTTTCTAGAAATAGAATGTGTACTGTGCATTAAGGAAAGGAGAAATGGCTAATCACAGCCATGGGAGACTGGCCCATGTGCTTTTGCTTCTCTGTCCTGCATAGACCTAAAGTAAACTTAAAGGATAAATCAATGCCATGCCAGGACCCTTCCCTGCACAGGAGCATGAAAGGGTAAAATGGTGAGATAGCTTAGTAGATGATTCTTCTGCTTAATTCCCTGGGTGTGCTTATTCTCCTGACTTAGAGTTTTTCCTGCTCTTGGAAAGCATGACCCTACCTATAAAGATATAGCCATCTGCCTCCCCTGAAGGTTCCTTCTGTCCTTGGAGTTTTGTCAGTGCTGGCAGTGGCAGAGAACTGTAGTGTCTCACCAAATGTATGAGCTAAGAGACCTGGATTTCAATCATAAGAACATAGGAGAAATCTTTTGGAACTGGCACATTCTTAATAATTCGTGATTTTCTGTTGAACTATTTTCCCCACCAATCCAATACTTCCTGGATGGGGTGATCTCTCCTTAGGGGTGACTGGGTTACATAGGCTTCCTACCTCATGTTTTCCTACCATCTGCATCACATGCCTCCCAATGTGCCTTGGGATGATCTCTAGTCACTAAGCCATCTTAGGAAGTGAGCCTTTACAGAGGAGAGATCCTTCTTTTCACCTGAATTTATAACCTATCATTTCATTAAATGACATCTCATACTCCTATGATCTCTTTTGCAGATTCAGACTTAGAGTCATTTTTCCTAGCTCTTGGAACTCTGCCAATTGACTTGCTCCTTGAGGTAACTGAGATAACCATAAGATGAGGCATTGTGGAGGCCCTGATGGACTCCAGAGCTTTGGAGTCACAGGTCCCTCTGTGTTGTGGGGAATACAAACTGGTGGTTTGTATTCACCACTGGCTTGGTGGTGAGGTGAAAAATGCCTGAAGTGATCATTGTGTCTTTGTGTACAATTCATTTATTACATAAAAATTAATTGCCATTTAAAAACTTAATAACTGTTTCTGAAAGTAAAAGAATTCAGCCACAGTAAAAAAAAAAACAGAATGAGATGCTAGGGAGTGTATAATTCAGGACTTTTTAGTTGAAGATGAAAGAGAGACCTCGGAATTGCTTTACCTTAAATAGGGAGTTTGGTTTGGCATATTGGGAGTATACAGAATTGAAATACTGCAGGAGCCATGGCTGTCCTTGGACCTCAGGTATTAATCAGGGAATCACAATGCCAAAGAAGGATTCTGTCTGCCTCTGGCTATCAGTGAATCAGAAAAGGCCTCTGGGTGTTTGTAGGTAGTTATCATATCAAGTTTCTCATCCTTTGGGCACAGGGCTGCTGAAATTTGTAGTCTAGGTTTCTAAAATAAGATTTAAGAAGAGAAAATGTTGAGTTGTATATGGCTGGAACTGAGGGGCTATATTTCATAACCTACATATCATTTTCTCCCATTTAAAAATGCCAATCAAAGAGAGGATGACTGGTTTCCTAGAAAAGCAGTTGTCAATAAAGCTAATAAAACACAACTGAATTTTGCTTATTAATAATGTAGTCCATTAATTTTCTGAATGTTTTTATTAGCTCTATTAATTTTCTGTGGATTCTGTGGGATTTTCTACTGATAAGATCGTGTGATCAGTATATAGAGATGTTTTTATTTCTTCCTTTAAACTTTTGATATTTTTATTTTTTTCCTCTTCTAAATTATCTGGCTAGAATTTCTTGTACAATGTTGAAAAATAGTGGTGAAACCAGGCATTCTTTTCTTGAACACAATATTAGAGAAAAACTTTCAGTCTTTAGCATTGAGAAGAATGTTCTCTGTGAGAGTTTAAAAATCATGTTGGGGAACTTATCCTCTATTCCTAGTTTTGCGTGTGTCTTTATTATGAAGAAAACTTAGATTTTCTCCAAATGCCTTTCTGCATCAATTGAGGTGATCATGTTTTCTCCCTCCTTCATTCCATTAATGTAGTATATAGCATTGACTTGGATAATAACTCTTTGGTAATGATGAATAATCCTTTTAATTGAATTTTAATTTGGATGTAGAATTTGGTTTGCCAATATTTTGTTGAAGATTTGTGCATTTTTGTTCACACTGGAATTGGTCTCAAATTTTTCTTTTCTATGTTGACTTTATCTGACTTTGGTATTGGGGTAAAACTAGCCTTGTGGAGTAAGTTAGGGAATGTTCTTATCTCTTCAAATTTCTGGAGGAATTTGAGAAGGATTGGTGGAAATTTTTCCTTGGATGTTGGCAGAATTTATTCATGAAGCCATCCATTCTTGGACTGGATATATTTTTGATTACTGGCTCAAAATTTTTATTTCTTATTGGGCTATTGATATTTTCTATTTTCTTTTCTTGATTCATTTTGAGCTTTTTGGTGTTTCTAGAAATATGACTATTTCACCTAAGTTATCCAATTTCTCAGCATACAATTCTTCACCTCCTTATTTTTATCAATTTAGTTTAAAAAATTTCCTATCATGGGTGAGCAATGGTGGGTTAGTGGAAAAATTCTTGCCTGCCATGCTGGAGACCTGGATTTATTTCCTGGAGACTGCCCATGCAAAAAAAAAATTCCTAAAATAAAAATAACATAGGTATGTTTCCTCAATGAGTTCCAAAATCTACAAACTTCATTTATTTATTCATTCACTCAACACAAATTGCAGAGTATCTACCGTAGGCCAAGCATTATGCTAGATATTGGGATATATTGATTAAAAAACAGTAATGGTTTTGATAAAGTACATTTTCCCTTATCTTGACCAATCTGCCAGCCTTACTACTCATGTGCCACTGCCTGCTCCCTTCCCTGTCCTATATCAGAATGGATCTTATAGCTGCGGGACTGCAGAGAAAAACAATTGAGAGTGAAGGGAGTAGTGGAAAAAAGGCAACTTCAGACCCTACCTATTCTAGTATCAAACTCACCCCAACCTCTCCCTCCTCTCTCTTTCTAACCCCTGCTACTCAGGAGTCTTAGAGGTTAATAAATGGAGAATTCCTTCTCTTCCTCCTTACTCCTAGCCAAAACAGGTTCTAGAAGGTCTAATTCCTGCAAATGAAGACATTGCATACTAAGTGGTCCCAATCACAACCTCAGAAAATCCTTCACCCATCTCTATGGAACCAAACCATCCTAAGTACAACCTCAGAAAATCCTCCATCCTGCCCAATGAATGAAGCCCCCTTAATATCTTCCAGTGTTTTCCCTTCAACCTGTTAAATAGCTGCTATCCTTTGTGTCAATGGAGTTGAGTTCTACTCTCTGTCACCTGCTATATCAACCCCCTGAAAAAAAGTCATCCTTTACTATTTAATATTCAGTGATCTGTTTTTGTCTTTAACAATCCCTGCTTGATTAATCAATCACATAGATAAATGTATTATATTGTGATAAGATTCAGGAGGAACATTAAAGCATACTGTTTAAAAGAGTAAAAGCACAGGTGATTCCAATTAACAGTGAGGGGCTTAGGGAATGGCTTTCTGAGTTTTGAGTGGTGATAGACATGGTACAGGGAAATTAGATATTTGTATCTTTTGGTTTGAATGAAATGTAGGAGTTGATTCACAAATATATGAATTGAAGGAGATGGAATGTCATATCAGTATTCCCATCAGATGTTAGAATGTTTTATCTCCTATAGTTAAAAAACACCTGTTCTCATCCATATATGGCATTAAGTGTGTAGGTGCCTGGTAATTTGATGCAGCTATTTGCTCACCTTACAAGACAATCATCAGCATATTGTCTACCTTTACCCCTGCTTCATTCAATGCTATCTGTCTTTTCTGTCATCCACCACTCTATTGTTCAGAAGGGAAATATTGAGCTCCTGTGAGGGAATGGGGTATGGCTTTTCCAAAGGAAACATTTCTGTATAGGTCTCAAAACAAGGTGGTGATATTGATTTGGGGTAGGAATGGGCCACTACTCTAGGTCCAAAATATTTGGGAGAAATCTGGGGTTACAAGGATTTTAAGAATGTTGATGCTTATGCCCTTACCCCTTATCTCAGAATCCAACTCATTCCAAAATAGGGTCAGACCTTTGACTTGATCACTTGCTTGAGTTGAGGACTCTGCCTTCACTGGAGTTCTACCTTTCAAATTTAATCTCTGAGTCTGATCCTTAGATTGTCTTCTGTCTGGTGCCAAGAGTCTAATTATCTGCTGCCAAGGAGGTCCTCTAGCTTTTATATGCAGGCTTAAATTAATGATTAATCACACTTTGTATTTTCATTGTTTTTTTCAATGCATTGATAGTAGCCAGCAACAGCCATCCCTCTACACTCTCTTTAAATGACTATTTTCCATGGCCCTCTAGGGTTCCTGAGCTATTGCATCCTGCAGTGTTTTCTCATCCACTGAGGAGAAAATTTCTGCAAGGGTGAAGATTTATAATTACAGTACAACTGGGTCCAGGAACTCTAAATTCTGGACTTACCATTAGTGAGTAGTTGCTCATTCCCAGCCAGTGGCAGGTGACTAAGCTCCAAAGTCTCATTTTTGAGTCTCTTTCCTAAAATGATCCCACTTCTTTACCAACTGTTGTAGTCAGTTTTTTCAGGGCTCTCACATTCTGTGCTATGATTATAGGGGTTTATTGGGGAGGTATTTCAGGAGCTGACCCTATGAGGGAGTGAGAAAGCCATATTGGTTTAAGAGAAGTTCATCTGATGGCACCTGTCACAGAGACTCAGCTGATTCCACAGGCAGTGTGATGTTAATTTTCATGGGTCAACTTGGCTTAGTTATGGTGTCCAGTGGTTTGGACAAGCAATCACCGGCCATATTGTTTCTGTGGGGGGTATTTGATGGATTTAAATCAAATGCAATCATTTGACTACATCTATGGTGGATTGAACCTACAATTAACAAAACAGAAGGAAAGAAGACTTATCCAATAAGTTCAAGACATTAAAAGGAGAAGTAATTATTTTGGCAGCCAGGCAAAATAATTTCTATCTTTCCTTCCGCCAGCCAGGTTCTCCTGGGGAATTCAACATCACCTTCATTGACATTATCTCCTGTCTTTTCTGTTTCTCTGGAGACACTGACTAATATGGGGAGCTTTGGACCTGGGATGACATTTCAGAGGTGACATGAATTTGGATACAGTGTCATAATTTCTACCATTGTAGTTATTGGTCAATAGATGTAGGATGTGCCTGGAGACAGGTTGTACTTTTGGAATTCTTTTACCCAAAATAAATACTGGCTTCCATGCACAATCTTAGATGCTATCAAAACCTTCATTTATTTCCTGAAGGCAATTACTGGGGAGGGACTCAACTGTGAGCTGATATTTCCACAATCTCAGGAAATGAGTGCATTGGTCAGTCATCAATGGGGAACTGACTAATATTCCTTTGCATCTACTACAGTTAAATTTCCAAGGAGCAACTGTAACTGATAGTTTAGGATGTGAGATTTTGAGGGCAAAAACTGGAACTGTCTATATCGAACCAAGAGGTTTTACCTTAGAAGCACTGACTTTAACATATTATAGGAGTCTACAAATTTCCCAACTAAAATTTTCTTGGTAATGATGAATATAACTCAGTAGGGTGGAAATTAGCAATTAAGTTGCTGGGCAACTAGATGAACATTTAAAGAGTCTAAATGTCCTAAAGGCTACTAGAATGTTTGTGACATTGTTTGATTTTACTTTTCATCAGATAAGTCATTGAACAGGAATAGTAGCATCTCTTATCTGCAAGGAAAGTAAATGATCATATTAATATCAAACATCATAGACCCAAGGTTAACTATCAATAGCAATAGAATCACCTGGGGACCTCCACAAAGTGGTCTGAGTCTTGGACTCCACTCTTACTCCTCTGTTTCCACCACAGCTGTGCTCTGCAGCCAGGCTAATATGTTCACTTGGCCACGAAATACCTTGCTCATCCTGCTGCTTCTGTCCTTCTCCCACATCATCTCACTATTATCCACCCCCTTACAAATAGGAAGGCTGTGAATGAAATCCAAACCTGTCTTAACCTACAAAGTTCCATGAGAACTGTCTTTTTTTTATTTCTCCTTTGGCATAGCCAACCCTCTTCCCTCTCTTAGATCTGGCTACAGTCTAAGAGTTTTTCTACTTTGTGGCATCACCCTTTCTGTGGTTCATCTCCAGAATGACCTCTCCCTAGCACATTCCATTGTTGTCTCCTTCTCATGCTTCAGGTCCCAGCCTGAATGTCACATTATCACCCAGATGAAAGTAGGTCCATGTAAAGTAGACCTCTCTCTTATTAGTGATCATAAAACACTTTTCAATTACATCAAAGCATTAAGAAAAATCTGTATTTAATTTATCCAGTTATTTGTTTATTGTCCTCCCTTTACCAAAGTTTCCTGAGGGCTGGAATCTGATCTGTCTTAACTACATTTTACCTCCAGAGTATAGTACAGCACTTGAGAAGTGCTTTTTAAACAAATTTCAAATTCTTTTGGAATGATGAATGAGTGAATTAATGAATTACCATCTCCATCACCTTGTGTGCCAGCTTAAATCTCAACTCCATAATGAGTTGTAATATTATTATATGGAATAATGTTTACAGTATTCCATGTATTCCATAAATCAACTCACTTATTTAAGCCCAGCATTTACCTCCTCTATTCCATACTCTATTTATTAGCCAAGGTCATTTATTCTGTATTTATTCATAAGTTAGTCTCTTCCTTTTTCTTCTTGTGGTAACAGATATGTAACATCATGTTTTCCATTTTACTATAGGGGTACAATTTATTGGTCTTTATTGCTTTTACAATGTCTTAAAATGCTATTTTACAGTTTCTTACAGTGCTTTTACAATATCTTCCTAACATCACCACCTTTCATTATCAAAATTTGTCAACACCCAGAACAGATATTCTTTACACATTAAGCAATAACTCCCTATTCCCCCTTGCCTCAGATGCTGGAAACCTCTAATCTACTTTCTGTATCTACGAATTACTTTTCTAGCTAGTTCAAATAATTGTAATCATATGATAATTTTCCTTTGAATTTGACTTATTTCAGATTGCATGGTGTTTCAAGGATCACCTTTGTAACATCATGTCTTATAATTTCATTCCTCTTTATGAATGAATAGTATTCCATTGCCTAGGAATTCTACATTTTATAACCTACTGTGATATTAGGATCTTTTAGCGCATGATCCTGTATATAACATTTTGCATGTTGCACTTTATGGCCTTTTCAGTCACCCAGTTAATGGGCTGGAATGCCACACCCTAATGAGGTTTATGCTTCCTTGAAAGTCCATAAATGTCTGCTAGGCATCATGCCTCAATTTTGGCAATAAGAGGGTCAAGATGTAACAGCTTACCCTGTATATTAGAGGAGATATTTTTATGTGTCCCAACCAGTAGATTTCTAGAAATTTCATGGATGAGAAATGCCCTTGAATTTTAGGGAATTTATTTCCTATCTTCTGACATGCAACAAAATGAGAGTAATTGCTATTCTTCATCACTGGTTTCAGTCAGCATAATATTATCAATGTAATGGATCATTGTGACACCTTATGGAAAGGTGACCATGATCTCCATGGACCACGTGACTCTGGGCTGGAGAGTTGATATATCCATGAGAAGGTATATTCCTGGACTTGATAACTGAAGGCAAATTCTCTCTGTGGTCTGTATGAACAGGTGATAATGAAAAAAAGTTTTACCAAATCAGATACCAGTGAATGTTTCATTTGCTCAAGCAATGATATCACATCTGGAATCACAGCTGAAATTGGAGTCATCACCTGATTAAATTTATGATAATCCATTGCCATTGAAGATCCATTGGTTTTCTGCATGGACAAAATAGGAGAGTTGTATGAGGATGTGGTGGAAATCACCATCCCTAAATCTTTCATGTCATTAATGGTGACATAAAACTCTGTAATCCTTTCAGGATGTGGTGTTGCTTTTCATTTACTATTTTGCTAAGTAGAAGCAAGTTCTAGAGGTTTCCACTTCACCTTTCCTATTATAATCATCCTCATTCCACAAGCCAGTCAGGGAACCAATGTGGGAAATTTTCTATTTACCAGGTATCTATTCCAATTATTTTTTGGAACTGAGAAAGTAACCATAGAATTGTTTTGGGGATCTGCTGGATCCACTGTGAGATGAACCAAAGCTAAAACTTCTTTGATCTTCTGACTTCCATAAACTACTACTCTGACTTGGTCTCCTGGGGTTAGTGTCAGTCCAGAGCCATTATCCAGGAATCACTGAAGTCTCTGATTATTTCCTTTTCCCCAAAACACAGTCACCCTGGTAAAAGGCTATAGGCTCCTTTTGGGAAGGCACAATTAACAGCATGATTTTTTTTTGGCAGTGTGCAGAGTTCATCTTCAGAGGGACACAGATTTCTCTTCACTCAAGTGTTCTGGACCCCTTAAACTCTCTCAGGTCTGAAAACTGAGAGACTATGGTTCTCTTTTTTTATTCAAGTTAGACTTTTGTTCACTTGACCTAGAACATTTCTGCTTATAAAGATCAAATAAGAATTTAGTACACTGCCCATCTATTTCACTTCTAGGTACCTCATAGTCAGCTAGGTAATGCCATAGGTCTCTGTGAGTCAAACTGCTCTGAATACTGCTTTGAATCTGCTGTCCATTGCAGTCACCATGCCCCCCTTATGTTTGGCAATTAATTGATGTCACATTGCTCTGCTAACCTGAAATTTTATCATCCTCATTGTGTTTAAGGATTCACAATCAGTTGCATAAGTTCCCACAATTAATCTGACCTCCATAGAAGAGTGACTTTGGAGCTATCCATGCTCAAATTCATTCCTCACTGTTGTGGTGAAAGGTGTGCCACCTGGAAAGCCCCAGTCTGGGTAAACATGTCTCATGATGAATACACTCTAACATTCCAATCTCTCTAAACTTGTACTTGTTCAACTACTTTATACCTGATAAATTCTGACATTTCCACTTCATTTCGTATAGGCCACATTTTGGTCCATGTTTCAACAAATCTATCAAAGTGTTAGAGCTCTTTCTAAACATTCAAGCTAAAACACTGAATCCAGAAACTCTGCTTCATGGGCCCATATCAATATATTTAGCCTAATCCAACTTTATATTCCTTCCACTGTTATCCCCCCTTAATATCTATTACTGTATATATTCTCCTGATTTCTGTCTGTATGAATTAAAGAAAACTGATCAAATATAATTGTACTCTTAACTATGTTCCATGATTTATTTAGTATGCACTGTTTTTGTGATACAGGCCTATCCTTTCTTATTAATGTTTTCTACTAACATATATTCAGGGGAACTGTTTTGTTTTGATAAATACCTACCAGTGGCTGACAAATCTTTATTAACCTCACTGAAATATTCATTAATTCTTTAGAATATTGTTTATCTTAATGTCCTTTTGAGATTTGGCCTTTCCTGTTTCTTATTGAGCTTATTTGTATTCAATGCTTTCAAGAGTATATTTAAATACTAATAAGCTTTTGAATTTATCAAGTGTATTAGGTTTCTATTGCCCAATATATTGATTTTTCACATACATTTTTTCCAATATAATTGATTTGTTTTCAAATGTCTTTTGGTGAATATTCATTTATATTCTCTCATAGTTCATTTATTTTTCTCTTAATATTATATCAAGCAGCTATTTCAAGCATAGGTTTTAGAATATAAGCTTTTCTAATTTTAGATAATTTAATAATAGTCATTTGGAAATGTGGGGAACATTATATTTTTACATTTAGAATACAAATTTTGACATAAAAATAATGATATTCTTCAATTCTTCTATGCTCTGTTATTTTTCCTTCATTATATATGAAAAATTTCAGCTTAATAAAACTGTGATTTATACAACATCCCTTAGCTACAGGGAAAACAAAATATAAATATATTCTGATTATCCTAAAGAACATGTTCTGACAAAGATTTTGTGATGCTTTTATATCATTTCAAATATCTGTTGAGTGAACAGCTCCAGATTGTTTCACAATCTTTCTAAAAAGGAGTGTTGAATTACAAAAGACCCCTAAAATTTGTTATGGCAGAAGTTCTCCAAACATTAAAATTTTAAAGTTATGAATAAATTTTGGGGCTATTTCACTGCATCAAGCCATATGTTTTATTTTCCTAAGGACATTATTCTTTCAGAGGTGTTTGACAAGGAATCTATGATATTCTTATGTAATTCTGTTTCCATGAAGCATGAGCTCACAAATCCAACTGCTATTGTGTATTTTTCCTCAGCTTCAAGTATTCACCCATTCAGTTGAGTCTGAAATGTTACTACATGATCCCTAATTTTAAATAGAACTCACTTGATGTTTAATACTTGTCCTGAAACAAGCTGGGTATAATAAGGATATGACACTCAGCAGTTTAGCTTCATCCACCTGAATTGCCTAGAAAAAAACACAGGGAGATAACACTTAGGAATTTAAGCTTCTACTTATCCTTAAAGGTTCTCTTTTCATTCTTGCTTACTATGTGAAAAAGTACTGTGGCATTAATTGGGAGAGAATCCAGTCATGTTTAATTGAAGGAAGTGGGTCTGGTGGAAACTGTCATAAACAATGCTGTGGATCTCTCTCTCTCTCTCTCTCTCTCTCTCTCTCTCTCTCTCTCTCTCTCTCCGTGTGTGTGTGTGTGTATGTGTGTAGAAAAGGGCTAATATATTCAACACTGTATAAGGTTAACAATATAGCAATAGCTTAAGTCTAGGTTTTGTCTGCTTGGGGTTCCATCAATCTTAAAATAAACATATTATTTAACAGATTTTCTTGATCAAAATTGATCTACCACTATGGTAATCCACGTGCTATTTGCAGATAAATACATTATCTAAACTGGATCATGGAGCAATTGGACAGTGTGACTGAATTCTTCCTGCTAGGCTTGACACAGAAATCAGATGTGCAGAAACTTTTGTCATGTTTATAATAATCTACTCTTTCCATGGCAGGCAATCTATTCATCATAGTAACAATTGCCACCAGCCCAGTCCTGGGCATCCTGGTGTATTGTTTTCTGTCTTTCTAATCTTTTCAAGATGACCCCTCTTCTTCTAATACTAAAATGATATTTGGCCTCTTTGAGAAAAACCAACTCTTTCTCTGGGTGCATGACTCAGGTTTTCGTGATGCATTTCCTTGTGGGAGTTGAGATCATCCAGCTCATGGTGATGTCCTGTGACAACTAAATGGCTATCTGCAGGCCTCTGCACTTCATGATCACAATGCACTGGAGGGTGTGTGGTCCACTAGTGGTCATGTCCTGGACTTGGAGATTTCTTCATTCTCTGAATCAAATCTGCTTATTTGGCTAGTTGAGGTTTTCTGACCCCAATGTCATGAACATTGTTTTCTGTGATCTTTTCCCTCTAATGAAAGTCTCCTGCACATGAAATACACATCCTTAGACTTTTTTTTTACTGCTGACAGTGGGTCCATGTTTGTTTAGTTTTTCAGTTCCTATCACATCCTATGACCTCATCATTTGATGACTCAGAACTCACAACTCTGATGGATGTTGAAAGGCTCTCTTCACTTGTACTAGTTTGCTAGCTGCCAGAATGCAATATACCAGAAACAGAATGGCTTTTAAAAAGGTGAATTTAGTAAGTTGCTAGTCTATAGTTCTAAGGCCGAGAAAATGTCCCAATTAAAACAAGTCTATAGAAATATCCAATCTAAGGCATCCAGGGAAAGATACCTTGGTTCAAGAAGGCCGATGAAGTTCAGGGTTTCTCTTTCAAGTGGAAGGGCATATGGTGAACACAGAGTTTCTCTCTCATCTGGAAAGGCACATGGTGAACACAGCATCATCTGCTAGCTTCTTCTCCTGACTTCCTGTTTCATGAAGCTCCCAGGGAGACATTTTCCTTCTTCATCTCCAAAGGTCACTGGCTGGTGGACTCTGATTCTTGTGGTTACATCATTCTGCTCTGTTCTCTCTGAATCACTTTCATTCTCCAAAATGTTTCCTCTTGTATAGAACTCTAGTAAACCAATCAAGACCCATCCAAATGGATGGAGACACACCTCTCCTAAACCAGTTTAACAACCACTCTTGATTGGGTTACATCTCCAGGGAGATGATCTAATTACATATTCAAACATAAAGTATTGAATAGGGATTATTCTGCCATCATGAAATGGGATTTTGATTAAAACATGGCCTCTCCAGGGTCCATACATTATTTCAAACCAGCACACCACCTGTGTCTCACAAATTATTGTGGTTGTCTTATTCTTTGTGTATATTCATTTGTATATGATGTATATTTGTGTCATATACAAATATGGCATTCCATATTAGTAAAGGTGGCTCTATTTTATACTATAATCCCCCCCTTATTAAACCTTTTAAGCTGTACCCTCAGAAATGCAGAGATGAAAGACACAATGAGGAAGCTCTAGAGCCAGAGAATGATCTTGGTTTAAAAATCATGAAAACAAGGAAGATAAAAAAAGTTCATATTTTAAGATCATATGTGTGTAAATCAGAAGATAATGATGATGTAGTCAAAATATGTTGTGTAAGTATATTTATACCCTTATGCTGAATCTTGAATTGTTACACTTTCATAGCATATCAATATTAATTAGAAGGTGACTAAAGTCCCTTCCAATTAGAAACTTCTGTGCATGTGCAAATTATTGTTCAATGACATTGTTAATTGACATGAAGTCTTCACAGTTTTGAAAATCCATTTCATAATATATCCCACAGAAAAACTATTATTAAAAATCTTCAAGTATAGCCTATATTGCAAGTAGCCCAAGTACTTAAAATATATAAAATGGATTTATGGCTAAGAATTTTGTTGAAAATGAATTGTTTTAATCCAGTGTAGCTGTACTATTGTGGGACATAGGCCTCAACCAGAAATGTATTTGAATAAATGAGAGAAAGTTATTAGGAGAGGTATCATCCTCAAATTGATGCTGCTATTTTGTATAACCCATGGAGCATCTTACATAGTAACTTGGGCTCTCCCAGAATACATCTTTTTCCCTGCCTTAACCCAAGTATGGATATTATATTCTTTCAGGTACAGCTATAGAGCAAAGTTGCACATGATATTACCAGATAGGCTATATGTGTGGAGCAATTTTTCCATCAAAAATATGCACACAACCCTTCACCTCCAAAATATCTCTGAATGGAATTGAGCCTTTTATAGTAGGAAAACAGTAGCTAGTACAAAAGACAGAGCTTATAATATCTGAGTAATCAAGGTAGGAAGTCTGCATATTCAAATTTTTGCATAAAATTTTTGCCCAATTGGATACCACTTGAGATGTAGTCACCTACAGTACAATTCTTTTTGCTTTGTTTAATTTTTAATTATTTTACTATAAAATATATCATATCTACAAATCAAAGAAAGAAAAAAGCAATAATTTTCAAAGTACACTTCAACAAGCAACTACAGAACAGAAACTAGAGTTTGTCATAGGTTACTATTTCATTACCTCAGGTTTTTCCTTCAGATGCTCCAAAATACTGGTGGCTAGATGGAATATCAGTATAGTGATTCAGCAGCCATATTCATTTTTTAAACCCAATTTTCTTTGTTATGCCTTCTCTCTCTCTCCTTTAATATAAATATCCTTGGGGAATGCCTGTCCCAACTCTTCCACGCAGATAAAAGGTATCCATACTGAAGGACAGAGGGATGAAATTAATTGATAATCCTAGAGAGTCTGGAACCTCTGCATTTCAGGATTTATCTGATCTAAGAACCCTCTCAGAATTATATGTTCCAGGAAGGCAAGCCTAGTACATAAAACCTTTATAGAGCCTCAGTTAGAGCCCCAGGTGCTCTTAAGAGACAGCAGGAGAGATATTGATTGGGGTTTAGCAAACTATGACCATTAGGACTATCTAACCTCCTGTTAAATATTGGTCATAGCAGGCATTTTTAGTTTTCCCCTTGTATCCTTCTACCATTGTCTCCTTGTCAGTATTGAAGCACAGAAATAGTTCATGAGAGAACTTATTTATATAAATTTAATCATTGGGATACATGGCACGATACATCCCTTTTCAGTCATATTTACCTTCAATATGGCAATATTAACTATAAACCTGCTATTTAGTTATTATCACTTCTGTCTGTTCCCTTGCCTTTATATTAACCCCTTTGGGTAGCCTTCCTCCAACTCTAGCTTCTGTGTATCTCTAGGTCTGCTATATTCTACATTGTAACTTCTGAGATTACATTTATCAGCGTCATAATAATGAAATCATACAGTATCTGTCCTTTTGTGTCTGACTTATTTTACTCAGCATTTTGTCCTCAAGGATCATCCATGTTGTCATATATTTCAGAACATTGTCTCTTTGTAGTATTGCATAACATTTGATCATATGTATATACAACATATTGTTTATCCACTCATCTTGTGATGGGCACTCGGATAATTTCCATCTCTTGGTTATTGTGAATAGTACCACTATGAATATCAGTGTGCAGTTGTCTGTTCATGTCACTGTCCTCAGGTCTTCTGGGTATATACAGAGTACTGGTATTGCTGGGTCATTGGGAAACTCAATATTTAGTTTTCTGAGGAATTGGCAAACTATCCCATCAGCAGTGAATAAATGTCCCAATTTCTTCACATCCTTTCCATAATTTATAGTTTCCATTTTGTTTAACAGCAGCCATTCTTTTATGTGTGATGTGATATCCCATTGTCATCTTAATTTGCATCTCCCTTACAGCCAATGACTGAGCAACTCTTCATGTGCTTTTTAGTTATCTGTACTTGCTCTTCAGAATATTATCTATTAATATCCTCTGCCCATTTTATAATTAGGTTGTTTGCTCTTTGGTTCTTGAGCTGGATAATTTCCTTATGTGCATGGTATATGAAGTTTTTATCTGATATGTGGTTTCCAAATATTTTCTCCTATTGAATTCATTCCGACTTTACCTTTTCAACAAAGTCTTTTGAGGTGCCATAGAATTTTAGCAGAAAGAATTTAGATAAAAAGGGAACCTGGTTAGGAACAGAAGAGATAACCTGCCAACAGTGCAATGTCCCTTCTATTTTTAAAGAATTGTATTTGCCCAAATTACTGCAAAGTCATTTTTTTCAGATATATACTTTTTATTAGAAAAATTGTGGGTTTACAGAACAACCATGCATAAAATACAGGATTCCTGCTTATCCCACCACCACCACCTTGCATTGATGTGGATCATTTGTTACTATTGATGGCAGCCCATTTTTACAACTGCACTAGCAATTAAAGTTCATAATTTAACTTAGGGCTCAACATGTCTTCAAGGTTCATCCATGTTCTCACATATATGAAGACTTCATTCCTTTTTATGACTGAAGAAGAGTCCATTGTATTTGCATACTACATTTTATTTATCTGTTCATTGGTTGATGAACACCTTGGATCGCTTCCATCTTTGGGCAGTTGTGAATTATGTTGCTTTGAACACGAGTCTGCCCCCATAAGATCGGTTTAGGATGAAAAGAAAGTGACTTTTCTGGGTTACATAACAGTTTTTTTAATTAAATTTTTTTATTTTTTTATACCAAAAACATCAAATGCAAACATTCATAACTTTTGATCATTCCATTCTACGTATATAATCAGTGGTTCACAATATCATCACATAGTTGCATATTCATCATCATGGTCACTTCTTGGAATATTTGCACTTATTCAGAAAAAGAAATAAAAAGGAAACAGAAAAAAATTCATACATACCATACCCCCCACCCCTCCCTCTCACCGATCACCAGCATTTCACTCTAAATTTATTTTAACAAAAATATAGAATGCTTCACGAATTTGCATGTCACCCTTCCATAGGGGCCATGCTAATTTTCTCTGTATCATTCCAATTTTAGTACATGTGCTGCCAAAGTGAGCACTGTGGAGTCATTCTTGATCCTCATGTCATGCACACTATTATGCAAGAGCTAGTAAAGAATTCATTCTAAATGGAAGGTCACATTTTCTCTATGAATCCCATCCACTTGCTCATCACCAAATACCCAAGTACTGCACATGTATATTCAACCACTTTGTGTTTAAGAAGGACCATGACTAGCTTTCAGAAGTCCAGTGCTCCACACTCAGTTTGAAATATTTAGGAGTCAGTGTGCTAATATCCAGTTTTCATTTTCCTTTTTTTCAGCAAACCTGGAAAAATGAAGTAAGATGTCAATACTAGGAGGAAGCAACCTATATTACTGAGTAGTTAACTACATAGGGTATAAATGCCCTATGTAATCACCTAATACACAAGAAATACTGTCTGAACAAAAATAAAATTGTACATGTTAAGGCACAGTGATGTCAGGGTTCATTTAGTGCAACAACAAAATGCAGCTTTTCTTGACTAATGCATTGATTATCTTCAAAAATATTTATGTTAGAACTGGTTAGCATAACTTCTGCAATTATCTAGATTCTCAAATAGTGTAGAATGAATAAATGGCAATCCTTACAGATGAAGTCAAATTAAACCTTTTATGTTTCTGTGTAACACACTAACTGAAGTACTGAAATCATGAATTTCAACACCATTTCTTTCCTTTTCCCTAATTGTTAGGCAATGGTGAAGAAAATTATACAGCTATAAACTAGAGGGTCCTACAACAGTTATGAACTCCAATGTGACCTAATTTTTCAATTCTTCTTGGGCACATTTTCTGGCAGTTCCAATTAGTCACTTTTACACATTCTTCCTAGCACATGTTCCAATTTGCACTAATTTTCTATAATTCTTGTCCCACAAATTTTCCTTTCAACTCAGAAGAAAACTTTACTGTGTACAACATCTAGTGTCCTCATTAATAATTATATATATATGTTTGCCTTTTTGCTTTCCTGCACAGACAATAAAAGCATATACAAAATCTCTTATTTAATTTTAATTTTAATATCTACATATGTTATGCAAAACTGAAAGTTTTGGCCCTGGAAGAAAAAATCATATGGGAGGGAATAATAAAATGCAGTTCTGCTCTTCTTTATATTAAATTATTGATCAATCTGACAGAGTTATTCTGTTGTAACTCCAGGAAATTCATGCTAAGAGTCTGTCCCATTCTGTCTTTGGTATCATCCTCTTATAGGGACAGAACTCCAAACAAGCAGCCAGACTAATGGAAGCCATGGCCCACATAAGTGGATGTGTTTCACTTACTCCCCAAGTACTCTCACTTTTGCCTGAAAGAAAGTCCCTCAATGATGGACCTTTCTGTAGTTACAGAAGATACCATCCTTCCACTCCTTATCTCCTTAAGTAACTAAAAACCCTGAACTCAAAGTGCCAAGTGAATTGCACCAATCCAGGTGATCAGAGATAGAGCTGTAACTACCTCCACTGCAGGGACTGAGAGTGAGGAAATGGAAGTGGAGCCCTCTTCCCTGCAAAGATTTTCTTTCTTCTTTCTCTAGCTGTTTGTTACAATGAGGTAGGGTTGAGTGGGATTTAGACCTTAATGTTATGTCTGTAGGAATCTCTTTCTTTAGGGTATAAAAGAGGCTTCCTCTATTTCTCCTAACAGATTATGGTAAACTGACTCCCAGATACTCACAAAAAATTATAACCCTAATTTTAAGTCACTCATTCAGAGGATGAGAAGTGCAAAAAACCCTGTCTCCTAAATCCTCCCAATTAATGATTATATTGACACAGTCTAACAAGTTATATAGGAAGAGTTTATTTTAGTTTTAACAGTGAAAATATTATAGGTTTAAGTAACATGAGAAAAATATTACATAAGTATACATTAGTCATCACTTTTGTAATCAACATTCTTTTGTGTAGATCTATATTTCCATCTACTATTACTTTCCCTCTACTTGTAGGACTTCCTTTATTATAGCTTTTACTAGAAGTCTTGTGCTGATATATTGTTTTAGCTTTTATTTCCCAGAAAACATCTTTACCTCAATTTTTAAGATAGTTCTTCTAATAAATATCTGGCAGAAATAACTTAAATATCTCTCTAATGGAAAATGAGAAAATAAACTTTAATGCATCCATAATTGGAGTGCTACTCAGCAGTAAAAAACAATGAGCTACTGATATAGACAACATTCTGAACACATTTCAAATGCATTATGCAAAGTGAAAGGATCCAAGCTTAAAGGATTAATAAATGAAATTTACATGAGTACCAATCATGAGGACCAAATTTACATAAAAAGAACAATCAAGGTTAGCAAGGGCCTAGAAATAGGGGGAGGGATTGACTATAAAGGGCATGAGCATATTTTTCAGCTGAAGAATCAATCTGCATCAGAATTGTGGTGATGATTATACACTAGTGGCAAAGTTCATTGAACTATATAATTAAAGAAATGAATTTTTTACAGTGTAAAGTGTGTCTTATTTAAAAGTTTTTA
>PVIY010031551.1:0-29866 GCA_004026745.1 Myrmecophaga tridactyla | reverse complement strand
AGTTGCTCCCTAGTCCCCGCCCCGGACCAGCCCTCTTTCCTGCAATAAGCTGGGTTCGGAGAGCCGGTTTCCACCCTCACATCGGCCTCTGTCCCCAAGCCTCACACCCTGCCCTGGAGTGGTGGCCCCGGGCCTCCCCGACAGGCTGCAGGAGCCTCGGCTGATGCGGGGGGTGGGGGGAGGAGGAGAGAGCTACGCGCCGCTAGGAGCCTGCAGTGGGCGTAGGGGGCGGTCGTGCCCTGCCGTCCCACCCTAGACCCACCCCCACTCCCCAACGACCTCGTCTGGCGGTTCCCACGGTACCTTTGGTTGAAACGGCAGCGGCGGTGGCCGCTCTCCCCTCTCCTCACACAGACAATATGGCGGCGGCGGAGGAGGAGACACACGGCTCGGCCGCCAGCCGCAGGGACCAGAGCGAGGCTGCAGCCACCGCTGCCGGAAGCGGAAGCCCCCTCCTACTAGGAGGCGGGACGGACCGCTTCCGACTCCGCCCTCAGCGGAATCTCACTGAGGGCAGCCACGCTGGGATGGCCTATTGTCTCCCTGGGGGTTCATTTGCAGAGTAGGCGCAAGATGGGAGGATTTCTCGACTAAAAGCATAACGAAGAAATTTGTATTAATTAGGCGCGTTTTATTTCAACAGCTTTCCGAATTGACGAGAGAGGACCCTCGAACCTTCTATTAAGTATATAATTGGTTTGACCTAAGTTAAGATGGCGGCTCCCAAGTTTCCCGCACTTCGCCCAACTGGAGCGTCGCATCAGCCTACACGCAGGCCCCACCTTTCTTGAAAATAAGCATGCGCAACTTGTAGAGCTGTAGAACGAAGCATTCTGGGAATTGAAGTCTCTCCTGTCGGTGTCCTAGTCTAGGGTTAGGATTCCAGCAGCATCGTTTTCAGCTCAAACTTAGAGTTTGGAAGAAGTGAAAGGAAAGTTGGACCCCGGAAGGGGAGTGGCGCCGAAGTCTGGGAAGTGACAGTACTATCCTTGTAGGGACCAAGGCTCAATTCCTGTCTCCGATGGGAGAGTTGCCCATCCTGAATAAAGAGCTTTCTCCCTTCAATCTGGCCCAGCCTCCTCACTGCCCTGGCGACCTTCCCAGAGCAACCAGAAATCACTTTCTACCGTGCACACCTACTCATGGCATCCTTTTGGTCAAGGATATCCTAGGGTTCTCTTGCACACCAAAAGAGGGCCCAAGCTCTTCAGCTTGGCATTCAAGGACCAACAGAATTTGGTCAAACCACCCACGCCCCACTCCCAGCCTCTTATTTCACCACTCTCATCAGGAATCTCTGATGCTCCCACCCACCAAAACTGCAAACTATTCCTGGAACTTATTTGTGTTGCCTCCTTGCCTTTGCACTGGCAGATTCTTCTGTTACAGGGAATGCCTTCATCACCATCAGGGAATGGCTAACTTCTATATGTCCATTGAACTCACTCAGGGTCCTTTCCTTTGGGAATCTTCTCTCTTTTGAACTCCCCCAGACCGGAGCACCGACACTCAGCAGCCTGACTGGTACCTAGTGTGCCTCCACTGCCAGATTGTGAGCCCCCAGTGAGCAGGGCTGGGTCTGATGACCACAGTTTCCTGCAGGATCTGCTAAAAGCTGGTGTGTAAAAGTGTTGTGGAGAGGAATTCAAGGGTTAGCCTCACTTCTGGCAGGGCAGAGGTGTGAGGGCTGGAACAAAAGTGAGGAGGCTGGGTTATTTTGGTACTAAGTGCATTATCCAGGTGCCTCAGAAACGCTGCCTGGCTGAGGGATGGGCCTTCCCACCCTCTCCAGCCCTCTTTGCACAATTTGTCAGCTGACTGGCACCTCCGTTC
This sequence comes from Myrmecophaga tridactyla, assembly GCA_004026745.1. Classification (NCBI taxonomy): domain Eukaryota; kingdom Metazoa; phylum Chordata; class Mammalia; order Pilosa; family Myrmecophagidae; genus Myrmecophaga; species Myrmecophaga tridactyla. Next base: position 28,033 of record PVIY010031551.1, on the reverse strand, counting down.
CCAAAGAGACAACTTCCTCCCGTGTGTGATGGGGAGTGGGGAGGAAGGGAAAGTGCAGAAATAATAATGGCCTCGGGGAGGTGCTGTGACCCTTTCAGGACCTCAATCTATCAGATAGGTGTGGCATTTGACCCAATCATCTGGGACTCCATAGCACTGGCCCTCTGGGTGCCCTCAGACTGCTCATTCATCCTCTCTGGACTCAGTTTCCACATGTGTGAACTGAAGAGGTTAGACAAGATGAACCCAAGGTTTCTGTGAAGCATGTCCTCCAGGAAGTGACTGATCTTCCACCTACCTCTCAGACCATGGCTTTTCTGCTCTCATCGCTCCCTTTTCTCCAGTTGTTTTTTTTTTCACATTTATTCAACTCACAAAAATGTGCCAGACACTGTGCTCCGTGCTAGGGGTATAGTGTTAGGAAGACAGACACACCCTAGAGTGAGGAACAAATGATGTGCAGGTAAGCAAATGAATAAGCACAATAATTTCAGGTAGCAATAAGGGCTGCGAAGGAAACAAATTAAATAGTTGTAAATTAGAGCAAAAAGAGGGGAGGACCTTTGCTTGAGTGGTTCAAAAGGTTCTTCTGAGACGGAACAGCAAGGACATGGGCCTGAGGCAAGAAAGCGTGATAAGTTTGAGGAAAGAGGCCAAGGTGACAGATGCACTGTGAGTGAGGAGAAGGGTAGGAAATATGGTAGGAGAGAAAGGCAGGGCATTTGGGCCATTGGTTTTCCTGTGAGTAGAATGGGGGAATTTCTGAAGGCTTATCCTTCATGCTTTTCTGATGATTTCAGCCCCTCCTATAGGCTCATTTTGCCCTTCATCCACCCAGTGCCATCCTCCACCCATGATCTTGTTCAGGGAGCCTGCCCAGGTGCACTCATGCAAACTTCACACTCATGCAGGGCACAGTTGAGATTCTGCCCTTGCATCTCCTAGGCTAGCCTGGTATAGGTCTATGGTCCTAAGAAGCCCCCAATCCCCAATGCTTACCCAATTTTGGACCCTTCATAGACCATCTTTGTTGTTTTTAACATTTAATCTCCCTGAAACCACCACCATCTCCCTCCCCTCTCCAATAACAACTCTCAGGCTAGTCTTCCTTTGGACAACAACAGCAGCAGCGAAAATGTCGCAAGTACTTGACCCAGGCTGGGCCCCGTGCCATACACTGAGTGTTCATCGTTTCATTTAATACTCACGTCAACCTAATGAAGTAGGATCCAAAAGGATCCCATTGTACCAGTGAGGAAAGTGAGGTTCAGAGAGAATACAGGAGAGCACAGGACATGCCCAAAGTCACATGCCAGGATTGAAGCTCCTAATCAACCTGGGCCATTAGGGTCTTAATCACAGCGATAAGAACCCAAGTGTATCAGCTATCTTTTGCTGTATAAATGACAAATGACCTGGAAATATAGTGACTTAAAACAGCAGTTATTTATTTGCTTGTGCTTTCGTGGATTGGCAGTTTGGATATATCTCAGCTGGATCAGTTCTTTCCTGCTGTCTGTGTCTTCTCCGGGCTCAGTCCCACATTTACAGTTAGTTAGCAAGTCAGTTGGGGCTGGTTAGTCCTAAATGACCTCATTTACATGCCCACCAGTTGCCCATGGCTATTGGCTTGAGTACCTTGGTTCTCATCCATGTGGCTTCTTCCCAGGAAGCTAGCTCAGGCTTCCTCACTGGACAGCCTCCGAAAGGAAGAGAATAAAAGCAGCAAGACCTCTTGAGGCCTACACTCATGCTATAGCATCACTTTTACTGCGTTTCTACTGATCAAAGCCAGTCTCATGGTCAGCTCAGATTCAGAGGGGGAAATAATCTATATTTTAGAGATTAAGCACACCAAGTCTTAGAGAGGCTAAAGAACTTATCTGCAGTCACACAGTGAGTGGCAAAGATTAAAAAGAATGAGAACAATAAGATTACACAATAAAAAGCAAGAAACAGAGCAACAGTTTGGTTGGAACACATTAAGAGAATACGTTAAAAAATAGGTAGATGTGCATGCATTACATAGTTCGAGATAAAGGTCAGGAAAGATCTGCCACAGACTATTAGTGGAGCTTGCCTGTGAAGAGGTGAAGTGGAGGGAACTTTTACTTTAAACACTTCTGTTTGCATTGTTTGAATTTTTACCACAATCATGAAATTTTATTTCAAAGCCCCATATAGAAGAACTTTTTTAAAATGTCCTGCAATACTTGTCCCTCACTTCTGTCTTTTTCTATTTGTTTTTACTTAGACTGGTTTCGTTCTGTTTTGTTTTTGCATCACCCTCGTCCTGAGCCTTAACAATTCTGCCCTGAAGTTTTGCGACCACCTTGCAGCCCTCTCCATTTCCCCTTCCTCTCCAGTCTATCCTGGACACAGTCATGAGAGGAAAGTTCACTGACCACCTTTCTTGTGTGAGAGTTCTCAATGGCGTTGCATCACCTACAGGGGAAGTCCAAACTTCTTGGCCTGGTGTACTAAATAAAATATAAATTTGACTCCAAGTTGATTGGATTCCATCTCTGTCATTTACTAGCAGTATAAATTTGAACAAATCTTTTGACCTCTCCGAACCTCAGTTTCCTCATGCATTAAAAAAAAAAAAAAGAAAGAAAAAAGTGGTGATGCAGCACTACATATATATGCCTGTAGCACTGATTTCAGGCTTGGCCATGTGACTTTCTTGGCCAATGGAATGTGGACAGAAGTGACAATGTACACGTTCCAGCCTAGGCCTTAAAGGGTCTTTCTTGTTTTCACTTGTCCCCCTTGGAACTTCTGATCCTTTCAATGAGAGGTGGGGCAGTCACTGGTGAATAAGAGTTTTTGAGACAGAGTCCCAACAATCAAAGTCACTGTGTCAAGTCTAAAATAAGAATAGTTTTGTTTTTATGCATTTTAGTGTTTGGTTTGTATTAAATTTAACATTGTAGTTTTTCATGAACTACATCTCTTTTGAATGACAGGAAACTAAACCTGTAGGAAGAGAATGGTGGGTGTCAAGTTAGGAAAACATTAGTTCCAAATCTCCAGCATTATATAGTATGGTCCCAGAAGAGTGAAAGCCACATGTTCGCAGCCCTGAACTGAAACTGGGACTCCAAGCCTAACACAACAGAGCCCAGCCAGATCAGCCAAAACCTAGCCAACTGCAGGTGAGAGAGAGAAACCAAGGTCTCCTGCTGTAAACACGCAGTTTGCGGGTAGTTTGTTATGTGACATTGTTGCAGCAATGGCTAACTGATATTCCTACTTCATAAGCTTTTGTCAGGTTAAATGAATTAATTCAACAAAGCCCTTAAAACGCGCTGGCACATAGCAAGCGTGCAGTCAATGTGAGTTCTTATCACTGGGAATGTGGCTGTGGACAAAACAGACAGTCCCTATTCTCCTGGGCCTCATGTTCTTCGAAGAGATGTATGGATTGTTACATGGTGATGAGCTGTTAGGAGGGAAGTAAAGCAGGGAAGGGAGACGTGAGTGTTGGGGTGCAATTCTAAAAAGATTAATCAAAGAAAGTACTGAAACATAAGTAAACACTTGAAGGCAAAGCAGGGAGGCCTGAGGGTATGTAGGAATAGATTGTTCCAAGCCGAGGGAACAAAGACCCTGTGCAAAGACCCTGAAATGGGCACGGGCCTGGTGGGCTTAAAGAACAGCTAGGAGACAGGGTGCCTGATGCTGAATAAAGCAGGGGAAGACAATGTTGAGAGATTCCCAAGGGGCTAGGTTCTACACAACCTTGTAAGCCATTGAGAGGACATGGGCTTCCGCTCTGGGTGGATGGGGAGATGTTGGAGGGTTTTGACCAGAGCGGGGACAGGACCAACTTTGTGACTTAAGAGAATCTCTCCAGCAGCTGCATCTAGAGTAAAGAGAGCAAGGGTTGAAGCAGGGAGACCTGGTAAAAGGCTTCTTCCGTAATCTGGGTGAGAGATGGTGGTAATTTGAACCAGTTAGATTTAGGGGATATTTTGAAAGTAAAGCCGAAATGCTGGTGAGCTGGAATGGGGTGACCTGAGGAACTGAAAGAATGAATTTGCTGCTAACTCAAACGAGGAAGTCTATGGGAAGAGAATATTTGTGTTTGTTGTGGGGAAAGGAAGGAATATTTGTGTTTGTTGTGGGGAAAGGAAGGGCAGGAGGGGATTAGCAGTTCCATTTGGGACTTGTTAAATTTGAGGTGCCCATCAGACTTCCAAGTAGAGATACCATGTCAGCAGTTGAATATGTGAGTCCAAGTCAGAGAGAGGTTCAGGCTGGAGACCTAATTTTTTTTTAAATGTAATTTTATTGAGATATGTTCACACAATATAGAAACCTGAAGATGTGATTCTGGGAGTCCTCAATGGAGAGATGGTTTCTAAAGCCATGAGATTGGATAAAGTCCCCAAGGGAGAGCATGCAGAAAGAGAAGCAAAGAGTATGAGGTGGCCAACATTACGAGGTTGGGGAGACAAAGAACTAGCAAAAGGGGCAGAAGAGGAGTGGCCTGTGGTGTCGGTATCCTGGGAACTAAGTTAGGAGACCATTTCAAGGGGGAAGAGGTGATCAACTGTGTCAAATGCTGCTGAGAGGCCAGGAGGATGAGAACTGAGAACTGATTTAGCAAAGTGGACAGTGTTGTCACTTTGATAGGAAAAGTTTAGGTATAATTGTGGGAGCAAAAGCCTGATTGAGATGGGGTAAGAGAGCGTAGGAGAAGGTATAAATATCTACATACATATATATATATACAAACAGAGAAGGAAAGCTTCTTTCGTAGAGTAGAAAGCCTACTAATAAATGTAGAAGAAAAGGAATCTGAAAATGACCATTTGGCAACCATCATAGTAAAAATTGTTTCAGAAAAGAATTGTCAATGGATGCTGCAACTAGTGGGTTAAAGTTTGATGGGAAGCAGTGTATTTGTATAATCATGGAGTATCTCCCCTCAAGATACTTTTTGATTACAAAAGGTAAAATAGTAACTTTGCGGTGGAGAAATCCAGCAGGTACCACATCAACGGAGCTATCAAAGTGAACATCCCAGTATGGGACAAACTGACATCATGTGCCTCCTGATGTGATGCACTGAGAAGGACACAGCATCCCTTCAGTTTTATTTCTGAGGGCTGTGTCTACAAAATAACCGGCCTGCATTCTTCAAAAATGTTGAGGTCATGAAAGACAAAAACCAAGGAAAATTCTAGATGAAAAAGACTACAGAGACATGACAACTAAATGCAATGGGGAATCCTGGGTTGGCTCCTGGACCTGAAAGATAATCGTTTTCACTTGCTATAAAGGATATTAGTGGGACAACTGGTAAATTTGTGTAAAGTGTGTAGATTAAATCATAGTACTGTATCAATATTAAACCCTGATTTCCTGATTTTTGGTTTATTATTCTGTGGTTATGGAAGAGAATGTTCTCTGCTTTTAGCAAATACACACTGATGTTTTTAAGGGTAAAAGGAAATCATACCTGACACTGTAAAAGGGTTCAGAAGAAAATGAGTTAGTGAGATAGATAGAGAGAGAGAGAGAATGACAAAGCAAAGGCAGTAATTGTGGGGAATATCTGGATGAGGGATATATGGGGATTCTTTGTACTATTTTTGTAACTTTTCTGTAAGTGAAATTATGTCAAAGTAAAGTTTAAGGAAAGAGAAGGGGAGGAGAGGAAATGGAGACACTGGGGCTGTGAGTAGAGACAATCTTTAAGTTTTGCTGACTGAGGATGGGGTGGTAGGCAGAGAGCAAAATGGGCTTAACAGGTATTTTTAAATTTAAATGCAGAAAAATTAACACTTTTTTTATGCTAATGGAATGATTGTGTATATTGGGGGAAAAATGATGATGCATGAGGAGGAATGGCTAAAACAATGTCTCTGAAGAGAGAAAGTTGGGATCACACAAGTGGAGGGTCAGATCATGGCTTGGAGCACGGTTGCTTGCCTATGGTCTCTGAAGTGAGGGCGGAGTATCTGGTTACCGATGTGAGAAAGTAGGTAGCTGTGTAGGGGAAGCTTGTGGAAGTATTTTTTGATTGTTACAATTTCCTCCATGAAATCGGAAGCAAGGTCTCAGCGTAGAGTGAGGATGGCAAAGGAGGTGACAGAGGTTTGAGGAAAAGGTGGGAAGAGATTGCTTGGGGAGAATGAATGGACCAAGACAACGTAGTGTAATTATCAGGCGGTGCGAGGACCCCACTGAGGCCAAATGTCTTGTCAATAAGAGGAGGCTACGTGGTGGTAGGTCCCGCCTGCCACCCAGCCCCACTCTACTGCAGGAGACAAGCATAGAGACACAGAGGATGGGAGTCAACCAGGAGGTGTTTAGCCAGAGAGGGACAAGGAATCTTGGAGCGAGCAGTGGAGGGGAGATAATGATAAACCAGGGGCTCTAATCTGGGCGAGGAGGGAAGAGGGGCATGGGGGGAGTGCAGGACAGGAAAAACAAGGTGGGGTCAATGGATTAGCGATCCCACAGGGCTGGAGGATTGCTGGAGTTGGGGAACTGGAAAGAGTGGACTGGAAGGATGGGAGGTGATGGCCATTGAACTGGCTACTTCGAATCAGGATAATGGAGGGGGCACAAGTAATGAATGGAATAGTTGGACCACCCTGAGTACGCCACATGGAAGGCCACACGGAGGTACCCAGCCAGCAGCTGACCAGAGAGCCAGTCTTCAGACGGCCATGGCCATGGCCAGTGTCAAGCTGCAGCCAAGCCAGAACTGCCCAGCTGATCTCTTCCCAAATCCTGACCCACAAAACCACGAGCAAGATGAAATGGTTGTTTTAAACCACTCCCTATTGGGGTAACTTGTCATTCAGCAGTAGTCACCAAGCAGAAGTGTGGGTTCCTTGGGGGTTACCAGGGAATATGGACCCCAATGCCTTGAGGCATCTGTTTTCTGTGATGATGTAACTTTTCTCCTCTGCATCTGGAACGGTGCTAGTTATGCATCATCCTTGGGATATCTGAGGAACTAATCCCAGAATAGGCAACTGGCATGATCCTGGGGAAGGAAAGGGACTGGGGCCAACAACACTTGTTTTAGGAAGCAAGTCAGGAGCTTGGGGGAACTGATTAGGGATTAAGAGAAGACCGAAACAGAGAGGGGGAGAACTGATAACGCAGCAAAGGGGCTAGGGTGTTGCTACTGGTAGTGTGTGAACCAGAGCCACTTTGGATCCAGTGGTCAGCGAGGGCCTCTTGAAGAGGGGACAGTTGAGCAGGGATATCCTTGGAGTGAAGGAAGGAGTCACAGCAGTGTCTAGGGGGACACGTGCCAAGCAAAAGGAAGAGGACAAAGGTCCTATGGCAGGATGGTAGTGCGAGTTGGAGAAGCAGTAAGGAGGCCAGTGTGGTTGAGGCAGAGTGTGGGGAGAAGTGAGAGGAGGAACAGAGCAAAGGAGGGGCTGATCATGGGGCCAGGCTGGAGCGAGATGGGAACCATGGCAGAGGTCTGAGGGGAGAAGGGGCTGGGTCTGAGTTATATTCAAGTGGTTCCTTTTGACTGTAGTGTGGAGGCAGAGGGCCCGGGAAGGAGGCTGCGGTCATCCAGGTGAGAAATAGGGGTGACTTGGAGCAGGTAGAAGTGGTAGAGGTGAGAGAAATGGTCACATTCTGGATATGTTTTGGAGGATTTGCTAATGGATTGGGTGCGCGATGCAAAAGAAAGATGTGAAAGGTGACTTCAAAATTTGGGGACAGATGAGGAAACTAGGGCTCAGTGAGGCAGGGCAGGTTGAGTCAGGACACACAACAAGTAGATGAGGTGCCAGACTTGAATCCCCCAGGCCTGCCCCACTTCCAAGACCCCACGCTTAACCCCCATTCTGAGTCCTGGGACGTCTTCTGTCAGTGAGCCCTGACCTCAGGCCCTTTGCACATGTTGATTCTCTGTTGCCTTCTCCTCACCTGGTTAACTCCTTTGCATCCTTTGAATCTCAATTCAGTACTTCCATGACTCTCCCAAACCAGGTTACTCTCTCCTTGTTAGTCCCTCAATTCCTCCTCTATAGCATTTTCACACATGTAGTTATTGGCGTTATTATTATTTTTTATGAATGCAAATATCAGTTAATGTTTGGGAGTGTTCCCTTGCTGACTCATCTATAAGGAGCTCTGTGGTAGGCAGAACAATGGCTCCCTAAAGATGTCCATATCTTTTTAATTAATTAATTTATTTATTAATTTAAAAATTAACAACAAACAAAAACATTAACATATGATCATTCCGTTCTACATATATAATCAGTAATTCTCAATATCATCACATAGTTGCATATTCATCATCATGATCATTTCTTAGAACATTTACATCAATTCAGAAATAGAAATAAAAAGACAACAGAAAAAGAAATAAAATGAAAACAGAAAAAAAAACAGGTTATACATACCATACCCCTTACCCCTCGCTTTCATCGATCACTAGCATTTCAAACTAAATTTATTTTAACATTTGTTCCCCCTATTATTTATTTTTATTCCATATGTTCTACTCGTCTGTTGACAAGGTAGATAAAAGGAGCATCAGATACAAGGTTTTTCACAATCACACAGTCACATTGTGAAAGCTATATCATTATTCAGTTATCATCAAGAAACATAGCTACTGGAACACAGCTCTACATTTTCAAGCAATTCCCTCCAGCCTCTCCATTACATTTTGAATAACAGGGTGATATCTACGTAATGTGTAAGAATAACCTCCAGGATAACCTCTGGACTCTGTTTGGAATCTCTCAGCCATTGACACTTTGTCTCATTTCACTCTTCCCCTCTTTGGTCGAGAAGGTTTTCTCAATCCCTTGATGCTGAGTCTCAGCTCATTCTAGGGTTTTTCTCAATCTCTTGATGCTGAGTCTCAGCTCATTCCAGAATTTCTGTCCCACGTTGCCAGGAAGGTCCACACCCATGGGAGTCAAGTCCCACGTAGACAGGGGGAGGGTGGTGAGTCTGCTTGTTGTGTTGGCTGGAGAGAGAGGCCACATCTGAGCAACAAAAGAGGCTCTCTTGGGGGTGACCCTTAGGCCTAAATTTTAAGTAGACTTGACCTATCCTTTGTGGGGTTAAGTTTCATATGAACAAACCCCAAGATTGGGGGCTCAGCCTGTACCATTGGTTATCCACACTGCTTGTGAGAATATCATGAATTCAACTTGGGGAAGTTGCATTTCTCCCCATTCTAACCATTCCCCAAAGGGGACTTTGCAGATACTTTTCTACTCACTGATCGAATCACTCTGGAATTCATCAGGGCATCACTCTGGACAAACCAACAAAATCTCATGTCCTACCCAAGATTCCAAGTACTTATGGTGTTCAATCAAGCTATCTACATAAGTTATATTAGGAAATGCATTAGTCAAAATATAAATTTTGTAAGATGTCCATATCTTAACCCCCCTAGAACTGTGTCTAGTTATGTTGCAAGGGAAGGGAGAATTAAGTTTGTAGATAGAAGTAAGTTCACTTATGCATTAGTTTGTTAAAGCTGCCAGCACACACTATACTAGAAATGGAATGGCTCTATTTTTTTTCACATGGGCAGGCACTGGGAATCGAACCCTGATCTCCGGAATGGCAGGTGAGAACTCTGCCTGCTGAGCCACTGTGATCTGCCCTGGAATGGCTTTTCAAAAGGGTTACAAGTTTATAGTTCCAAGGCCATGAAAATGACCAAACTAAGACATCCAGGGAAAGATACCTTGACTCAAGAAAGGCTGATGTGTGTCACATGGAAAGGCACGTGGCTGGTGTCCGCTGGTCTTTGTTCCCAGTTTCGTTGCTTCTAGCTGCTGCTTCCAGTGTTTTCCTCTCTAAACATCTGTGGGCCTTCACTTAGCGCCTGTGGGGCAAAACTCTGGGTTCTGGCTTACTTAACATCTCATGGTGAGGTCTGCTGGGCTCTGCATTTCTAAAGGTCCGGGTTTAGGCATCTGTTCTCTTTCAGTGCTTCAAGAATCTTCAAATGTCTCTTTCGGCTTTGAAGCAGCTGTTCTCCAAGGGTCTGCTTCTGAGATTTCTCCAAAATGTTTCCCCTTTTAAAGGACTCTAATAAACTAATCATGATCCACCTTGAATGGGCAGAGGGACACCTCCAGCTAAAAGGCCACACTCATAATTGGGTGTGTCACATCTCCATGGAAGTAATCTAACCAAAAAGGTCACAATTGAGTGGGTCAATCTCTATGGAAACAATCTAATCAAAGGTTTCCACCCCAAACCACAGGTCTGGCCCCATAAGATTTGATCAGGATTAAAACCTGGCTTTTCTGGGGTTCTCTTATTTTAAAATAAAAAGATTTGTTTGATGCATATGGAATGTTTGTAAATAAAACTGAGAAAAAAACTAGTACACTCACACACATAATGTTTATACTGAAGTAGATTAAAGTAATGTATAGTCGATATAAAACCATGGCTAATTTTGATGGATGCATACATTAAAAATAATTTTAATAATAGAAATGTTTATAGTTAATACTCTGCTAATGAAATAGTGCCTAATATTTGTTGAGAATTTACTAGTACCATTACTAAGTGCTTGGAATATTTCCTATTTTATAAAAAAAGGAAAATAGGGAGATTATCTGGGATTATCTGGTTGGGCTCAGTGTAATCACAAGTGTTCTTAAAAGTGGAAGAGGTTGGCAGAAGTAGTGATTAGCCTCAGATCAGGGGTCCTGAGGTTCAGAGAGGTTTAGTGCTTGGCCCAAGATCACACAGCGAGTGAGTAGTGGGTTGGGCCGTGTGGCTGAGAGTTTGTTCTCTCACTTCCCCAGCAAAGCTCTGCTGTCCCTGCACACAGCATGGTGTCTAACTGGCCCATGTAAGCTAAGGTTGACCAACCTATTGAACTGGGCCAAGGCATCCGTCTGCCTTCCATTTATTCCCAGCTTCCTCCTCCCCTTCATGTTGCCGTGGATGCCCACAGGGTGGAGGAGATGGGCTGTTGCATTTCTGCCCACAGCCTGCCGTTCAGCAGTTCTGTCCTGAGCACCTACGCTGGGGCAGGCACTTCCCGGCTCTCAACAGGAAACTAGGCAGTGTCCCTGGCCCCTCGGAGCTCAGTCAAGTGGGGAGAAGATAATCAGACAAATCCATCACTGCAAACCAGGGTTAGTGCTAAGAGCGGCGAGCAGGTGGGATGGGAGAGTGCATAGCAAGGAAAGCTGATCTATTCCCAGTAAAGGGGCAGGAAGGGGTGGTGTGGGGCTGATCTGGGAGGAGGAACCACATGTGCCAAAGTCCTGAGATGGGGAAGTTCCTAGTGTGTCAAAGGCACATCAAGACTAGTGTGGCCTGAAGATAAATAGGGAGCACGGTGAGAGATGAGGGGGTACAGTGGGCAGGGTCCTGTGCACTGCGTAGAGAAGTTTGGTTTATGAGCAACCGGGAGCCATGGAAGGTTGAAGCAGCAGAGCGACTTCATGTGATGTTACATTTATTAAAGATCTCACTGGCTACTGGGTGGGAAGTGAATTGGACAGAGTCGGTTAGCAGGAGGGAGATTGGGGGTGGTCCAGGTGACAGGTGACAGTGGCACAGACTAGAGGGGAAGCGATGGAGATGGACAGGAGTGAGTATATTTGGGGTATGGAGCTGGAGTCCACAATGGGGAAACTGAGGCCCGTGATTCTAAGGCCAGACCCGTAGGTCTATTGGGGGTTTTCAGATAGTTCAGTACTGTGGGGTCACGTGGCTGGCATTGGATTGGGGGTGGGTGGCCAGAGCAGGTAACCTTGACCATTCCCAGGTGACCTGCAAGTCTTGAATGGGGCTTGGAAAGATGTCCTTAGTGGATCATTCCATCCCATCACACACACACGTGTGCACACACACACATGCCCATCCCATCACACACACATTCGTGCACACACACACATGCACACACATACACCCCATTTAACCCTGCGCAAGTTGTTTCCCCTGTCTAAGACATAGTTTCCTCACTGGTGATACGGGGAGGGACACCCCATGTCACCCCCATTTTACAGCTGAGACAACTGAGGCTCAGGGAGGGGGAGTGACTGGCCCAGAGTCACACGTAAGTAAATGACAGAGCCAGGATTGGAGCCCAGGCTTTTCTAGCTCCCAAGGTCAAGCTCTTGACTGCTCTGCTCCACCACTTGTCCCTGCTCCCCTTTACCCGGCTTTTCCAGGCCTACCTGGGGATGCTGAACTCACCAGGAAATCCAAGGCCGGGCAGCTAAGTGGTTAGGAGTGGGAACTGCTGGGATTCAAATTCTTGCCCCATCGAGGGGTCTTATTCTGTCTGTACCTCAGTTTTCCCTTCTGTAAAATGGGAATAACACTACACACCTTGCAGGGAGCTGTGAGGAAGTAAGATTCATGCACACACTCGTGCATAGACATCATCTACCTCATATGACGCCTTCTGGGGTGCCAGCCCCCATTGACACTTGCTGCTGCTGCTGTGATTATGCGGCAGCATAATGTGGTTTGAAAGCCTAGTGGACCCGAGGCTCCCTTAAACAATAGTTTTAATGTTTCTTTTACTTTTCTCAAGCGAGGTCCATAAATAATAAAGCCTACCAACACACATCATTTAAAAATAATTAGTACTTGATTTGTAATATAAATGAAATGAAAATGAAAGTAATTTAGAATAAATTAATATCGAAGTTCCCAGGCACACTACAGGGGAAGACATAAGGCAGTGGTGGGCAGGGCGGGGCTCCAGGCGAGTCACAGTGCCTCTGTTGGCTGCATCAGCAGCTCGAGGACCAGGTAAGGCCACATGGCTGGGATATTCCAAAGGAAAGCTCTGAACCAAACCCAGTCCTCACTGTCTCCAATTTATGCGGAGGTCTCTTTCATGGAAGATACACTATATATTAAAACCAAGCAAGACGCACTTTCTAACTACCTGTAAAATGGAATTCGGACCTTAGCTCAGATCACTATAAATAGGGTTTTCACCTACATGGATCACCAAAGGGAGATGTGAACACTGTGAGGGATGCATTGCAGGATGTCTGCACCATTTCTCTCTACCCAAATCACTCTATGCCAGGGGCACCCCCTCCCCCATCATTGCGGATTACCCCACATCTCCAGTCCCTTAGAACCTGCAGCCACCTGTTTGCTTGTTGATGCTGGGTTTGGAGATATGGCTGCCTGATTGAAAAGTATCCCCAGCTCCAGGAAACCTCCAATTGTCATAGTGGGCAAAGATCACACTTCAGCTTCCAAAAATCCTACCTAAATCTGGATCCCAGCCACTCACTCACTGTGTGAACCTGTGTGAGTCATGTCATTTCACCAAGCCCTGGTTCCCTCCTCCGTAGTAATACTTGCTTCACAGAATAAGGCATTCATTTACTCAGTAAATATTTTTTGAGCACCTACTGTTTGCACTGAAGATACAGCGGTGAACAGAACAGACATCTTCGTCCGATTGGAGCTCACAGTCTCATATTGGGGATAGACAGAAATCAAATAAATGGTGTGTTTGAGAAACTGCAAGGGGCCAGTGTGGCTGCAAGGGAATGAGGTAGAGGCCAGAGGAAATGAGGGCAGAGAAGTCAGATTGCATCAAGAGTTTGGGTTTTATCCCCCGTGTGGCAGAGAGGAAACTTCAGGACTTCTTCACTGGGGAAGCCCGCCTGTGTCACTGGGGAAGCACTCACGTGAGAAAAGGGTATGGACACACTCTAAAGCCACCCTCCATCCATGACGGTGGTCTGGGCCTGTTGGGCAGAGGGTATCCTGTCCTTAGAGTCAATGGGCTGCAGTTGAAAACTTCTCAGGAAGTACCACCAGGTGGCAACACTGGGTCGTGTTCTAACTTGTGGGTTATTGATTCTTGGAGGGGCGGGTCCCAAACTTGAGCCTTATCAGAATCACCTGGAAGGCTGGATGAAGCACAGATGGCTGGGCTCCACCCCCGCAGTGTCAGATGTGAACTTCTGGGATGGGGTGTTTAAGAATCTGCATTTCTAACTGGTCTTAAGTGCTGTCGCTGGTTCGGGTAAGGATCTCACTTTGAAAAGGGAGCCCTGAGGTAGAATCTAGGACCACACTCCATTCACAGGTGGGGAAACAGGGGCCTCTGCTCAAAGGATTTCAATATCTTCCCATCCATTTAGAATAAAATCCAGATCTCTGGTCCCTGCCCCACCGGCCCCACTATTCAGGTCCTGCTTTCTTCTCCCACCCCATCTCCTGCCACTATCTAAACAATAGCCACAGTGTTCTCTTTGTTCCTTGAAGCCTGTTCCTGCCTCCGGGCCTTTGCACATGCTGTGCCCTCTGCCTGGCGTGCCTTTCCCCTCAACCCTTTCATTGGCAGGAATCCTCTCAGTCTTCATGCCTTAACTGAATTGTCACATGCTTAGGAAGGTTTTCCCTGGCAGCCCTCTCTACAGCATGAATCCCTTTTCCTTTTTTAGTGTTTATCATGATTTGTAATGATTGAATCTCTGTCTTAGTTAAGTATCTGGTCTTTTTTTTTTTTTTTTAGACTTCAGGCCCTTGAGTACCGGGACTGGGTCTGCCTCACTTACTATTTCATCCCAAGTGCCCAGTACAGTGCCTGGCATCAAGGAGGCGTCAAGGAGGACACAGTTGGGGAATACATGAAACTAAAGACCTGCCCCGATGATCAGCTGGTGAGCAGGAACTCCACGCACAGGGCACCGAGGGCTTGTGTTGTTCAACAGGGCTGCGGTTGCTGGCCTCACCCCGAGTCCCAGCCCTGACGTTCAGTGTGCTCTGGAAGGAGACAAGGATGAATAAGACCATTTCTGCAAATAGTTTACAATCTTGTGAGGGCTCCTACTTCACTCTCCATCTCACCTGGGGAGGTGAGGGGCTGCTGGGAGGGACTCGCTCAGAGCGTTGATGGGTAGAGACAATGCACAGATAGAAAACACCGAGAGGCATTCAGGGCCTTGAAATTTATAAATCTCAGCTACTCCATTATTGCACTGCATCCTCAGGTTAGGAAAAACTGATTCAAACTTGGAAACAATGCAAGAGGCGGACTGCCTGTCCTCTCATTGCCACGCTGGAGCCTTGCCCAACAGGCCCACCCAAGGGTTATCTAACTCTCCAGGGGAATGGACCTTTGACTTGTTGATTCATTTATTAGGACGCAAACAAGGGCAAGTTATATGTTCACTTGAAGACTTAAGTTGCAAATGATATTTTTCCGTAGAAAGGATCACCCCAAAGGTTGTAATTGAGTTGTTCTGTAGCACATTAACCAGTTCTATGATTCATTTCACAATCTTACTTCGGCATCGTGTCTTTCATTGACCAAACACATTTCAGACTCTCCTACATTCTTTGAACCAGCTTCACCATCCTGGGATGAGTTCATGCTAACGAGTTACACATAATTTTGGCACATTCTCACTTTTTATTTGCACATGAAACATGCTTTCACTTTTTAAAAAAGCTTTGGGGGCGGGCCACGGTGGCTCAGCAGGCAAGAATGTTTGCCTGCCATGCCAGAGGACCCGGGTTCGATTCCCGGTGCCTGCCTATGTAAAAAAAAAAAACAAAAAAAAACTTTGGCACCAGCACCATCTTTGCGAGAAAGGGCTGACAGTCCCTGTTTTCCAGATGGGCCTAGCAAGGCTCAGAGAGGCGGAATAATGGACTGGGGTCCTGAGCAGAAGTGGCACAGCTGGGACTTGACCTCAGGTCTGCCTGAACTCACGGCCCCCAATCCTGCAGTGATGCCACACCCAGTGCTGGGCAGGGCTCTCTGAAAACTCGTCCAATTGAACCCTCACAACACAACACATCCCATGAAGCGTTATCTCCATTTGAAGAGAGGAGGAAACTGAGGACAAGAGCTGGGGACCAAATTACCCAGAGGTACCCCAGCTATTCAAAGACTGATTCTGCATAATTTGTACTCAGACCCTGGGTTTTAACTCACTAGCTATGTGACCTTGGGTAAATCAGTCCCCTAAATACTCTGGGCCACAGTTTAAAATGGACATATGGGCCCCTCCCATGTGTAGCTGTTGGTCATTTTTATGAGCAAATCTGGGCCTGGGGCTACCAGATCCCAAGGCTCTCAGCGGCACCAACCTCTCCTATTCTGGAATCCGGGAAAAGGTGGAGTTGATCAGGCATTAGCCGTCCCCAGCCTGAAAGGATGGCAGGTGCCTAGGAACAACTGGGGAGAGGACTCATCTCCCCCAGTGGGGGAGCGCCAAGGAAGTCCCAAGGAGCCCCAAGGGGGACTCAGGTGGCTACATGTCTGGAGAGGTTGGCAGAGACCGGTGCCTGCCAGCCAGGGGCACCAGCCAGGGGCAGTGATGGGGCTTGGGTGTTGGAGTCAGGCAGCCTGAAGCTCTCTGGGCTCCACTGCTTGGTCCGTGAAATGGAAGAATAATGACTAGTCCCATTTTTGGATTATCACAAAGCCCCTGCAGGAGAGTGGGTTCAGCTAGAGGGGTGCTATTCTGGAGTGTTCCCTGGACCTTACCCCTGTCTCAGAGGAGATGGCCCTTGGCTGTGTGGACTTTCTGGAACCTGAGGATGTTAAAGAACAAGTAATGGTAACTATAATAATGGAAGATAAATCTGGTAAAGATTGGAGGCTACTGGGAGGCTATTGTTCAGAGCTCTGGGTTTGTTGTGCAGAAACATGAAACAAATAACAGCGAAGGGTGGTTAGGGCTTGGCAATCTACATGACTGCATTGCATCCTTGTGTTAATTCAAATTATCTGTGAGTCAGGCCCTGGGCTAAGAAGACATGACTTGTTTCAAATTTCTAGGAACACTTTTAAGTGGGTGTTGTCTTGACTCCCATTTTTCAGCCGAGGAAACTGAGGCACAGGGAGGTTGAGAGACGTGTCTAGGACCATGGGGCTGGTGAGCGGCAGAGCTGGGCCTGGAGTCTGATTTCGGAGGTGGCCTCTGAGTGGAGAGCTGGAGCTCTGGAGGCCCAGAGAGCAGCAGGGACTTGCTGAGGTCACATAGGAAGTCCAAGGCGGACAGGCCTCTGGACATGAGGTTCCTCTGGCCACTCCTCTTTGGTCCCTGATTCCCTAAGTTCCCCCTGCCAAGTGGTTGGAGATGAGGAAGAACCTAGGATGGGGTGCTGAGCCCAGGGGAGGCTTTAGGGCCCAAGGCCAGGAAGGCAAGGAAGAAGAGGAAGGAGGGAGGTGGGCGGGCCCCGTGGCAGCTGAGGGGAAAGATAAAGGCCTGAGGAGATGTCGCTAGGGCCCAGATGAGGAGGAGAGGAAGAGGCTGGGAAGTGGAAGGAGCAGCTGCAAGGGGAGGAAACAGAGTTGAGAGTCCCAGGGGAGGGCAAAGGGTGGGGTGGAGGTGGGCCAGGCTCTCTGCCCAAGGTTCTCTGCCCCAGACCCAGTCACTCCCAGTCACTCCGGACTCGGGAGGTGGCAAGACCATAAATTGACAGCTCTCCCTTAACAGTGGCTCCCATCGTTCCTGTGTCACAGACGATGCTGGGGCCACTGGGGTGAACCCAAGGACCCCTCCCCTGCCCTTGTGGCTCACATGCTCTGAGCCCCGCTGAATGAACTGTGGGTCACTGGTCACTGTACTGGGAAGTCATTCATTCATTCATTTATTCAATAGAGACCTATGAGGGTCGACCATGTGCCTGGCAGGGCTCCCAGCAGGGAACAAAATCCCTCTGAAGAGATGCTAAGTCCCTCTCAGGGAGCTTCCCATCTTTATGGGGGAGATGGACAAAAAGCAGAAAACAAAGCGGTGCACAGTAGGACATCCAGCTATCGAAAAGATGAGAGCTCACGAAAACATGAAACAAAGCTGGGGAAGGGGTAATAGGTGGTTGGAGCAGAGCTCTTTTATGTAGGGTGACCAGGGAGGGCCCCTCGCAGGAGAGGACATTTGAGCAAGGACCGGGAGGAGAGGGAGCAGCTGTGCGAACCTGGGGGGACGAGCGTTCCCGGCGGAGGTGGGGGGCCTGGCATGGGGTGGGGGTGGGAAACAGGGGCACCTGAGCCGGGTGAACCATGGGTGGTGATGGAAGATGAGCACGAGTGGGGGCAGATTGTGGAGGCCCCACAGGTTGCTGTGGGGAACTCCAGCTCCTACTCCCGTGGAATGTGGAGAGTGGAGGGTTCTGAGCAGAGAACTGCGATCTGACAGGCCCTCCCCTCCCTCCAGCTGACACTGGAGAAAAGGCTTAGTGGGAGGGGGGCAGGCCAGGCTGAAACAGGAGCCCAGAGAGGCCCGGGCAGCAGCTGGCAGTGAGGGTGGCAGCTTGGACAAGGGTCTGGGGTGCTAAAATATCCATGGAAATAAAAATAGCTATTGGACACTTTCTTGGGTCAGGCACTATTGTAAGTGTTTGATATTTCCTGCCCTTTTAATCCTCCCTACACCTTTTAGGGTGATTAGCATTTTTTAAAAATGAATATGTCTATTTGTGTCTGCACAGACTCCTTTTTTTTTTTTTTTTGTCTTTTAAAGGTTGAGGTGGAATTCACATAACATAAAGTTAGCCATTTTTAAACAAACGATTCAGTAGCAATTATTGCATTCACAATGTTGGGCAGCCACCACCTCCATTTAGTCCCAAAACATTTTCATCACCCCAAAAGAAAACCCTGTACCCGTTAAGGATAGAAGGTATTCTCAGCTTCATTTTACAGGTGAACACAGGGAGATAGGAGGCACGGATGGGGAGTAACTTGCCCCAAGAAATGCAACAAGATGTGGGGAGGAAAATATTGACAAGCTTCCGGGGATAGGCTTGAGCTCTCTGCGTCAAACTGCCTTCTCAGAAGGACTGCACCGCTTGCTGGCTTTTGTAGAGGGGGTGGGAAACACCTGGGGACAGAGAATAGGGAATACAAGATCACTGGGAAAGCTGCACGGTGGCCCCAGCACCTGCTCCGGTGAATGGAGTCCCTGGACCCAGGCTGCTGAGTTCAAATCCCCCTCCTCCCCCCTTGGACAAGACCAGCACTTCCCATTTTTTCCCTCCCCCTGTGAAGTGGGGGTAATAAGAGCTTGGCCTCCTTGGATGTTGGGGAAAGTGAGTTGCTCAGGAGTGCAGCCCGGAATATGTGCTTAATAAACAGCAGCCAGCCTACCTTTTGCACTCTCCACTCTTGGAAATAAGTTAAGCAGATATGTAAATGCTGGGCCTCCTGGAATGACCTGGAGGAGGCACCATCCACTATCAGAAAGAATGCGATTGACTCGTACACACTCAGAACCCTTCCAGTTGAAAGGATGGTGCCAATTTTTAAAATCATCTGTATTTGGGATATAAATACAAAAATCAAGTGCATCTATTTTTTTCCATTTTAAGTGTACATTTTGATGAGTTTTAACTTTTCCTAGTATAACTGCCACCCTACCATGATTCAGACCCTCTGTCCTTACTTTCCCTCCCTGGCCAGGGGTTGCAGCTCCATCCTGTATAAAGGAGAACACAACTCTGGCTGGGTCCTGGGAGGGCAGAGGAGCCCTCAAAGACAAACTGATCTTGTTCTTGCTAACATTGATCACTCTTTTACTAATCTCCTCTCCTTTGTAGACTCAACCCAAGGTGATGTCACCCAGCCCCATTGTAAGATGGAGATCCAGCCTCTTTCCTGAACCCCAGATGCCACCATCCAGCTACCCCTTGATATGCCCAAACCTGTTCTTCCTGCAGTCTTCCCTGCTTTAAGAGAAGGGCTATCTTTCATGCAGCTGCTCAGGCCCAGTATCTTGGGGCCTCCTGTTCCCTCCTACCTTGCCCCCCACTCCTGGTCTACCAGATGGTTGTGTTGGCTTCATCTCCAATGTCCACCTGGAGTCTATCCCATCTGCCCTATCCCCCCTCCCCTTTACCTTCCAGCTGGATTGCTGTGTCAGGGGACCCTGTGCAGCCAAGTGAGGAATGTCAGTCTCAGACTTGGGAGCCAATGACCCGGGTGCTTGTGGGCTTGTGGGAACACACGAGGACTCCCAGGTCTAGATATGGGTCCTACCTGTGCACTGCCCAATCGCGTGGGGAAGATGGACAAAAAGCAGAAAACAAAGCAGTGTGCAGTGATCCTCAGCAAGTCATGTCTCCCCACTGAGCCTCAATCTTCTCCTCCCTAAACTGGAGACAAATGTGTTGGCCTCCCCGGGCAGTCTAGATATGATGAGACAACTTTGCCCACGGTGGGGTAGGGGAGGAGAAGAGAACACTGAGGACTGGACCCAGGAAAGGCCTCCTGGAGGAGTCAAAGATTTTACTCCACAGTATTTAGTGAGCCCCTACTATGTGCCAGGTTGGTTCTAGGGATGTGATGGTGGACAAAAGTGTCACTGTCCTTGCCTTCTTGGAGCTTTAATGGTGGTGAGGGTATGGCCTAATCAAAGGTGTGGAGGTGGAATGGAGAGGAATTCGGTCTGGGGTAGCTGTCACTGCTGGGATGGGGAGAAGGCAAAGCAATCTCCCCTAAGTGATGGGAGAACACACGAGAACCTCAGACATCAAATTCAGTCCCCAGGGGCCCTTGTCCAGGCAAAACTGGACCTACCTTTTCAGAAGGACAGGGAAGGAGCCTTTGCTGCCAGGTTATGGCAAATCTCCTTCCTGCTTGTGTCACACAGCTCCTCAAGTTGGGGGGCTCCTCGCAGGAGGCCAGACACCATAGCAGGGAGCACTTCCAAACCAGTCCCCCAGATCAATTCCTGCTTGGTCTATGGAGACCTCACCTCACTGTGTCCCCCAGGCCCAGTTCTCTGCCTCTGAAGCTGGAGGAGAGGCCGGGCCTGGGCCCAGAAGTTAATAAAGGAACCGTGTGTATGTGTGTGTGTGTGTGTGTGTGCATGCGTGTGTGTGCACAGGCGTGAGGCAGAGGGGGAGGGAGAACGTGCATGTGTGAGAACTAATGAGTGCAAGTGTGTCAGAGAGAGAATGGATACATGTGTGAGCATGAGTGTGTGTGAAAGAGAATAAGTGTGCATAGGAGACAGAGGCTGAGTATATGTGTGAGAATGAGTGAGTGCATCCAGGAGAATGAACCTGCATGAGAGAGAATGAGTGTGAGCAGATGTGAGAGAAGGAGTAGTATATGTGTGAGACTAAGAATGAGTGTGAGCGTGTGTATGTATGTGTGTGTAGTGCCTGAAAGGTCACGTCTGCCCAGGCCAGGTGCTGGACTAATCACCCATTTCCCCCTAGTTGGGAGGGCTCCTCCGGGACCCCAGCTGCCCTGATGGGCCGGGCCAGCCCCCCCACGGGAGCCCCCAGCCACTCCCCACTCCGCTTTCCTTGTATTGTGCGCCGCCTGGTTCCTCGAGGAAATGGGGCGGCTGCTGGGTGCGGGGGCGGCCGCCAGCAGCCCCACCCCCTTCCCCCCATTGTCACTCCTGGCCTGGCCCCCAGCCCCTGCTGCTGACACTAAAAATAGGCCTGTTCACAGGGAGACGGGCCCCACCCCTGGGTGGGCCTCTAGGCTTGGCGTGGGGTCGGGGTCGCCGGGACAGATGGACAGAGCTGCCCCTGGGGGTACTGTGCTCCCCTCCCCAACCAAGTGACTCAATAGGACACCTGGGTCAAAGCACATAATGCCAGTGTGGCCTCTGATGGCCTTCTGCCACACCTTGAGCCTCAGTTTCCCCATCTGTAAAATGAGGATTATGATACCTGCCAGGTTGCTCTTGAGAGTGAACAAAAGGGTCCTGAGAACTCTGTTCTTGTCCTGCCTGGAGCTACGGCTGCTTGAGTACCATGAGAGCCTGAGAAGTGTGGGCCTTTATTCTCAAAATCACCTTTAGGACCTGCCAAACTTTCGGAACCCCCTACCGAAAGGGGCTGCAGCCTGAGTCCCAGCAGCTACCTTCTCTGCCTCACTGCAATTGGTGGGGGATGAAACTGTGAGTCATGTGGCCTAGCTGGGACTCGAACCCATGTCTTCAGTCTCTGAGCACCGTGTTTTTTCCGCTCAAGCGGCTGCCTCCACGCAGATGACTCCATGACTTCCTGGCTGGGATAACCCTGTCTTTAATCCATAAACACATGATTCATCACAAAGGAAGACGTCTGGGCAGCGGGGCATTGAAGCCCTGAAGCTTGGGGCTAAGCAGAGCCCCCCAGCCCCTTGCGGGCAGGCAGTTGCTCGGTCTCAGGTGCCACCCAGGGCCCCTGGGCTGTTCCTGCAAAGGAGGGAGTTATTGAGTATTGCTTCTGCCTGTCTGCCAGGATCTTTTTCTTATTCTTTCTCCATTTTCTTTCTTTCTTTCTTTTTTTATTATAAAATATTTCAGTCTCCTCACTCTTAGAATTCCTCATCACATTTGCAACTTTATGTGTGTGTGATTGTCTCTGACCCCCCTTATCCTAGACTCCTAGGGAGGGGACTGAGATTTTTACTTTAGTCCCTGTATCCCGCGAGTGTGCACAGAGCCTGGCACATAGTAGGTGCTAAGTAAACAAATATTCATTTAAGAAAAAAAAAAACTGGAATCGTAGATTTTATGCTTTGTGGTTCCCCTCTTTTGGGTTCTGACAGATGGCCTGGTTATTTCTCGCGTGTAGACCATGACATCCTGCAGGTTTGTCTCTACCCGCTTGTATTTTGAGGTTTGTGGGGATACCTTGTCACCTAGTTTGGTTGTAAATGTTGTCCGTGGATTTTCAGTTTTGCTGCTGAGCTGCTTTGCCTGTTTTTATGCGGCGCTTTGAGAAGACTGCAAAACTGTGCTTCCACCACGGGCCCGGCCATGATACCAGCACCTTGACTCTAAATAAATATGTTCACAGAAAGAAAAAGAAAATTAACTGGTGCTCAAGTTATTCAGTGAAGGGCATCCCTCAGACCCTAAAGATGCTTGCTGCTACCAGTTGCAGATTTTTTTTATGAATATCCCACAACCTTACAGGCCCCCTTGGCTCTTACACAGATGCTGCCTCACTGGACACACTGCTTTGCGTCTCGCTTTTTGCTCACAGTGTATTTTGAGATTGTTCCAGATCGGTATCGTAACACTTCCTCATTTAAAAATGTAGATGGCTGCATATAAAGCAGGGATTTTTAGCACTTTGCACCGTGGACCCCCTTGGCATCTGGCAATGATGGAGCCCTTCTCATAATAATGTTTTTAAGCGCATAAACTGAACCGCATAGAGTATCCAAGGAAACCAATTATACCAAAGTACTCTTATTGCAATATTAAAAAGGGTCTGCGGTAGAGTCATAGATGAGCTTCTT
Organism: Myrmecophaga tridactyla; assembly: GCA_004026745.1. Taxonomy (NCBI): domain Eukaryota; kingdom Metazoa; phylum Chordata; class Mammalia; order Pilosa; family Myrmecophagidae; genus Myrmecophaga; species Myrmecophaga tridactyla. The sequence continues at coordinate 4,851 of PVIY010031551.1, read as the reverse complement.
ATTTTTATTCACACCTTAACTAACAAGATGTGGTGGTGGGCTCAGCTCACCATGCCCGTAAACACCAAGTGGAGGTATCTGCAATGACCGCTCTGTGAAATGAAAATAACTTCGGCGCCTATTGGGACAAAGTCATTGCTGGAATACCTGGGATTCACAATCCACATTCATACTCGAAGCAGATGCTACAATTCAGTTAGAGGTTGGTGAATATAAAATTATTTTTTCCCATCCAAGTTCTGGACTGTAAGTTAAGAGCCCCTACTAAAAAGAGTGGCTGACCCTCACTTTATTCAACCAGTCTCTTACGGAAAAGCCTCCCCATCTCAGCATGTCTCCTAATCTTGTCATGACACACATGGGGAAACTGAGGCCCGGGCTGGGGAAGTGACTGATCCAGGGTCATTCTGTCCTGGAGTGCAGAGCTCTGTGTCTTGAGTCCTGGCCCAGGCTCTTGTCTGGCTCCTCCCGACCAGGCTGGTGCCAGGGGGCCCCACCCAGCGGCCGAGAGCAGGTTGGCAGCTGGCGTCCTGTCCTGAGAGTGACCCTGCCCCACCTGTGCCCTGCACTCTGCCCTGGCCCGCACAGCTGTGGATGTGACAGGAGGCTTGGCTCCCATTCACCCCGGCACATTCCTGGCCCAGCCACTGGGCTTTTTTTGGTGACTTTTTCTCCCACCCTCCACCCCCATCCCTTTTCCTCAAAAATGTTGTGTCTCTCCCCAGAGGGTCCCTCTGGGCGGCGGCTCTGGGAGGGAAATGTGGCCTGGATTTCCTGGAACACGCGGAGCTGGAGTCCCAGCACTGGGAGGAGGGAAGCCGCTGGCTGCAGAGCAACCCCCGCCCCCTCCCCTCCCTCGCAAACTGCGCCTGGAGAAAGTGGGGGGGAGGGTAAGCAGGCGCCTCACAATCCCATCCCGCTGGGCTCTCTGTGGGAGGCGTCCGTGCAGCAGTGAGTGGGCTGCTGTGGTGGTGGGGGGAGCGGAGGGGACAGTGAAACGTCCTCCCAGGGTGTCCTGACCCTATTCTCTTGGGCAAACCGCCATCCTCTCAGAGCCTTGGTTTCCTCTGCCTTGGCCTGGGGGCCCCAGTCAGTAGATCCCCAGGCTGCCTGGACAGCCCAGGGAGGCGATGACCATGCGGGGGCCGGCCCCAAACCTGGAGACCCGATCCCACCCAGCAAGTGAGGTGTTTGGGGCAGCCTGGGGTTGTGGATTTGGAGTTTGGAGGGTGCAGTTGGGGCAGGGCTGGAACTGGAACCCTGCTCCCTTCACTCTTCCACGCAGCCGACACTTCCTGAGCACCTACCCCTGTGCTGGGCCCTGAGGTTCAGCAGTGAAGCAGAGACCAAGTAGGCATCAGCCTCTTGGGAATCAGACAATAGGCAGTTGGACAAATAAATGCCTCCGTGGGGAGGGGGGAGGGGGCACGTGATGAGGGCTGTCAGACAAGAGCCCGAGTGGGGACAGAGTTTCTGCGTGCGGAGAGGATGGCCTCTCTGATGGGCTGCAGTGTGAGCAGAGGTTAAAGAAGCAGGAAGACCTGGAGGAAGCCTGTGGTCCTGGTGGGAGAGGCAGTGGGTGACCAAAGCTTGAGGCTGGAGCGTCTAAGTGAGGAAGGAAAGCCCTGGCTGGAGTAGGGGGAGAGGAGCAGAGAGAGAGGTCCTGGGAAGTCACCAAAGGGCTCTGAGCCAGCAGTGGCCTGGTTTGACTCACATCTATAAAAATGTCCCGTAGGGGTCCTTCAGGAGGGGCATATGTAGGGGTTGAAAGCCTGGGCTCTGAGGCCCATCCACTTGGAACCTGGGCACAGCCCCTTCCTGGCTCTGCCCGTGACAGTGGGCCGTGACAGTCCCCCTCCTCTCGCCTCAGTTTCCTCCTCGGTGAAGGCGGAGAGAGGGGCTCATAGCCCTCTAATGATTAGCAGGGAAGGGCACGTGAAGGGCGTAGCTGCTACTCTTTCTACGAGCCTCCCGGGAGCAAGGCGACTGGCCCAGGGCCAGGTCACTGGTGGCAGAGCCAAGGACGCTCTTTGAACCCTGTGAACCCTCGGTCCTTGGGGGTGTCTGGGGTCATGACCTGGGATGAGGACATTTCTGAGCCGTCCATGACCCTTTTCTCCTTCTAGGCACAGGGTGGGAGGAGGCCAGGGGTCCTCCTCTTTCCCTGAGGCCTCAGGATGGGCTCCACACAGCTGTGCTCCACCTTCCACTCTCCCCCACCCCAGCCTCACTTTCCTTATCTGGGGTGGGCGCAGAAAAGCCCTAACCCTGGCAGTGAGGGTGAATTTTGGGGAAATGTGGTTTGTCACATGTGAAGTGCTTGGACAGGACCCTGCGCTCGAAGAGGAGGGCACCCACCTGCCCAGGCAACTGCCAAGCCCTTTCTAAGCTGGAGCTGAAAGCAGTCGGGACAATATCCCCTCTCTGGAGCCATCAGTGTCTTCCCTTAGCTCTTCAGATAAAAAACATACTCCTGCAGGGGTGGGGGTGGGGGGCCTGGCCCTGTGCACCTCGCCAGCCTCAACTGTCAAGTTCTCTTCCTTCTCCTCCTCTGTGTCCCAGGCACATGGGCCCCTGGATCCTCCTCGTTGATGCCAAGTTTGTTCCAGCCTCAGGGCCTTTGCACCATACCCTGCCCCTTTTCTCCTTGGCTAGAAAACCCCCTCTTCCTAGAGGAAGTCCACTCTGACCCCAGACTAGATTGTGGCTCATGTTGCATGGGCTCAACAGTCCCTTCTTCTCTCCTGGAAACACCACCCACTGTTTTAATTTCACATGTGTCTGTGCAATTGCCTGCTTATAGAGTCTCTGGCTTAAGGCTGCATTGCACGAGGGCAGGGACACGGTCTCCCTCAAGCACAGACCAGGTGCTCACTAAACACTGACTGGCTGAATGAAGGGATGGAATTCTCCTGATGAGCAAAGGAAGGCAGTTATATCGTCCTCCTTTCAGAGATGAGGAACCAAAGACACAGAGACATTAAATAACGTGCCCCAGTTACATAGCCAGAAACAGCCAGAATTGGAAGGGTCTGTGTGAGGGTGTCTCCCTGCAAGCCGGGTGCAGAAGGTGAACAGATGGGGTTATGCATAGAGGAGCTATGACCATTCCTGGACAGGGAAGAGGTGAGGGGCCAGCCCCACCCATTCTTGTTTTCTCTGTGCGGATGGTGGTTGGGGCTGTTTTCCTCAAGGGCGGCTCAGGTGACCTTCAGGTTGGGGCCTGCAGAGGTCCCAGGGGCCAGCTGGGCGGAGGCCCGGTCTGGCCCGGGCTGCTTTTCTCGCCCCCTTTGCCCGGCCGCTGGCTTCACGCGCAGATTACAACTTCCCTTCCTAGGCTGTCTTACGCAGGCCACCTCCGGCTCGCCATTGTCTCATTGTTTGCCGAGGGAAGCTCCAGGAGGAAATTAACCTGCTGCTCACCCCAAGCAGGGAGTTTCACCCCCAGTCCCTACTGGGAATGACTGGGAGGGTGGGGGGTGGGGGGATAGAAGGGCGGGGGGCAGGAGGGAGAGGAGGCAGCAGACAATACAACAGGCAGCCTTGAAAGGAATGAGCTCCCAGTCAAGAAAATCTGCAAGCAGCAGCTAAATTAACTGGCAAACATTTATTGGCCCTAATATGCGCCAGACTGTGTGTTAGGGAACTGAAGATACAGATGAGAGGTGAGGTCCTTGCCTTTAAGCACCCCATAACCCATGCGTGAAAGGTGCTGTGCAGGAAACTCAAAGCCAAATGCCTCCGGGGGCCACATGGGCAACGGAGATCTGAAGGCAAGTGAGCCACAGGGAGTGGCGGGGCCTATGGCAGAGTGGAGACTTTCTCAATGTGGTGCTAATCAAACAGAACGAATCCGCCAGCCTGATGCAGCCTGTAGACCACCAGTCTGGACTTCTAAGAGGATGCTTTTGTTCAGGGTTGAAGTTGGCTCACTAGTTGTTACTGATGTCCTTACCTCCTTGCCCCAGCCCTCCTCTGACTCCAGCTGTAGCCCTGGCGGGCGGTGTCCCTCTCCAAGTTTCTCCAAAGCCTTGGGAGCTCTCAGCTAGGAGCTGAGGACAGCTGATCCCTCGGCGGGTACCCCTGAGTCACTGGAGGATGGAAGTTGGTGGATAAATTCCCCCAGCCTTCTGTCCACTGGACATGTGTGCCGCATGGTTGCTTAGAAAGTCTGCAGTGAGATGATGCACTGGTTGCCTGCATTGGAAACCGGCTCAGTAACTCATTTTTTATTGCCTTTTCTTCCTTCCTTGTCTCACTTTCCCAGATCCCTCAGGGGCTCCCTGGGCTACTGGCAACCTGATCTTTGTCTCAGGCCCTGCTCACCGGGGAACCCAAATCAACACAATCTGTGATGTTCTTTCAAATTATGATTCTATCCTTATGTGATTCTAAGATTCAAGGACTTTAACTCTCTGGGATTACATGTTTTCACAAATTAACCTGTTTGTGATGCTAGAATGATGTCATCCTAACGTGTTCAAAATATCTATCCCCTATGTACTCAGATAGACAAGAAATGCAACACTCTATTTTCTGTAACTGAATTTTTGCTTCTACTGAGCTCCTGTGTTTTTTTTTTCTTTTCTGATGCCAGAAAATACAAACTTCAATCAAATCCAGACAAAAACTAATCATTTCGAGTAAAGTTGAACTCGATTGAGTGAAACTTTACCCTTCTTTTTTTCTTGGATTTGATCTTAGTCCTGATTGGGCAGGGGCCTTTTGGCAGCACCGGTTGGGAAAAGAGGGGGTCTGTGACTGCTATTTCTCCAGATATACCAGCTCACCTAGTCCTCCAGCATGCTTCCCCATCTCACACACACACACACACACACACACACACACACA